>NNCF01131592.1:85179-116650 GCA_002313205.1 Laupala kohalensis | reverse complement strand
TTTTTTCAACTCTTATGATTTTTAAACACTATACTCAGAATAATCTATAGTTCGATAATAACTTGTACATGTAATTTTTTGCGTAAAATTACAAACATATTGACATTCTATTAGTATTATAACTCGCAGCTACCTTTTTATCTTATCTAGGAACTTTTGCTGAAATTTTTGAATCCGCCTCTGCCTTAGGGCCCTTGATCGGAATTGATGGGATGGTCCCTTGGTTGCTTCCGGAGAGTAAATTAGTTTTTTTTTCCTCCACGTGGTCATACGCAGTTTGTACTGTTTTTTGACAATAAATTTATTAAATTTATTATTATTATAACGAAAATTCACAGATAGAAAATTATTTAACTACCTCAATGATAGCAGTAAAGGAAAATTTACCATTTAATACATTGACAGTGTTAAGTTACCAAATTACAATTTTTCAATAACTCTACACAGCTATCGAATAAGCTCACCTAATAGTTTGCTGAATCAAGTACTGAAATTTTAAACTATGAATATAGTTCACACATTTTTTATTTGATTTAAAAATAATTTCAGACACATCTTAGCCATCTGAGTACTCCTTAAGAGGTTTGGTAGAATGCAAATTACTCATCAAGAATACCTCCTTTCAATTGTTTGCATACGTTGATGTTAATATAGCGTGCATAAAATCTATCTTACACATATCCCCAGAATACAAGTTGTCTCCTGATATGATAAATTTCATATTGATCAGCTAATAGTTTCAACAAACACTTTGAAGTCAAACATTTGCAATACTCATTTCAATTAGCATTTGTGTAACCATTAGAAAGTCACAGAGACAAATGCTGTAAGTTGTTGGACTGCATAAACAAACAAGATTCTTCTCCCACAGTCCATTTCATAGCTATTCTCAGGTGCCTTGTGCATATTTCACATTGAAGTAAAAATAACTACAGAAAGTAAAGACAAAAGGATACCATGCATCCAGTCCATTAGTTTATTGTCCTCCTCGTGGTCATAAGCAGTTTGTAATTGCATTTTTTGACACTAAATTTATTTATTTACACACAGTGTCATAAAGTGTGTGTACAGGTCATGTCAGAGCAGCATCATATAATGTTTGACCACTGTGGGACATTTTTTTGTGAGACAAAATCATGAAATTATTCAAGTTAAAATTATTTTTCGTACAGAAAATAGCATCTAACTTTCATGTGATTTTTTTTATTCCATCAATGATATTATCAATATTTCCCATACAAAGATAAAATAATTTTGCATTCCTTTTATATTGTTCGGCATGAAGATAATATAAATAATAGATACAAAAATGATACACAGAATTTATGTGATTGCAAAAAAATTGGCAAAAGAATGCATTACATACTTCCAGAATATAAGATACTCACACCCTTTCTTAAAATACCAAACTGTTAAGAAATTTTTGTCGTGTAAAGAATATTGTGGAAAGAAGGATATCAACCTTTAATATAATACTACCCTAAGTCAACTAACAACTACTTAAATTCACTTAAGTCCAAAAGAGAGAGAGATGAAGAAAAAGTGAATTTTTGAGGATATACCAAACATAACCTACTCCACTCATCATAATAAAAAAACAAGTATAATAAAAACAAGTAAAAATGAAAACTTCCTAAGAGAAGAAAAAAAGAAAGGATATCCCATTGTATTTCAGATAGTATTAATTAAAACTAACTTTATGCTTGCAACTGAAAAAATATTATATAGAAAAACAGGAATAAAATCAACAGAATAAAAGAGTATACAATAAAATTATATCCCTTACTCTAACACGAAGATATTGCTCCAAAGCTAAACTGTCTTCTTCAGTGGTATCTTTCTGGAGACCCAGATTCCATACATCTTCTATATCAGGATCAGCTAAACACATTTCCACTTTGGCACCATTTTCAAGCATAACTTCTTTATAAACGGATGTATCTGCATCACTGGCAACAACAATTAATACTGAACAGTAAAAATAAGGATCAGATGGGTGATAAAATATAGATCTGGAATAATGGAATCCACAGAACAACTGCATTTTTCATTAGGTAAAATAGTTAACATACTATATTTTAAAATACATATGACACAGAATAGCGCTCCTAAGACATTTTAAATGTCACCAGCTTTTTGTATACATCAACAAGAGAAGTAAATGAAATACTGACTGCATTATATATTTTTTGGTATATATTTTTTTTTGCCTTAGTGTGAACAAGAAGAGAAACTTATGAATGCAGTTGGTAGCTTCATTAGAGATGGAATATGATAAAGTTCTTTCAGGTATTATGAACTACATTCACAATGCTTTGTGTACATAAAAACAAAATTACCTGAACAACTGATCTGGACTTCATCTCTCAAGCATTCATGTACTTTGTACAAAAGATAACATTGTTACCAATCCAACATTAATTTAAGCATGATTTTAAGAATAATCTGTAACTTACCTGCTCATAACTTGAAATGGAGAATTTTCCAGTAGGAGAGCTATTGCAAGTCCAGTGTCATTTTTTACTGTAAATGGAGGTGCAGTGGTTACTTTTAATGGAGATCCGCTCATAGCTGTTTGGAAAGACTTAGCCAAATGTGTTAGAACACTTATACAAGTCTTGGAGAGAGTGACTTCCAAATTTTCCTAAAACAATGACATAGAAATAGAAACATAATTGCAAAATTTATCAAGTAATAAAATGTTTAAATAAATAAATGTGCATTTTTTGTATAATATGACGATTCAACATGTGCAAGTTCTAATTTATGTTATACCTTCATTACATTTTATTTCAATGAATATGTACTGCACTTTGCCATTCTTTATTAGTTGATATGTTAAATATTGTATTGTATATTGAATTGTGATGTAATATTTTTTGTAGCTCTGATGAGGTCCCAACATATAGGATGAAATGTAAGCTGTATGAAATATATGTAATAAAACATTCTCTAAATTTATTGTTCTTCCTCATGGTCAATACATTGTATTACATAAATAAGGAAATATGAAACAACCTCCAACAACAGTTATTAATAATACTATGTTGAAAGGGAAATATGCTTGAATAATTGATCAAAGTAAGTTATATACCTCCAACAAATTCAAAGCAATAGTCTAATATTTTACTGAAATTTTAGATTTATGAATTGCTAAAAAGCAATGGAAATAAGGTAACATAATTGATTAATTTTAAAACAAAAATTAAGTTTTATGTTTTATGTCATAATGAATGACATAAAGAAAAAACACATGTCTAACCTTGGAAGTGATTTCAATGGTTGTTGCAGGTGGTGGCGATTCTTCAACATCCAATTCAGAACTTGGACTAGATGGACGGCGATCTTCTATAGCATTTACTTGTAACTATAAACAAATTAAAAACTAAAATCTCCAGTAGAAAAAAAAAATTAAATTACATTAACTTTATTATAATAATTTACATTTATTGGAATACTACAACTTCATTTCAAAATTATTGATCGAATCTTATACATTCGAAAAATAGTGTAAAGGAGGGATAATAATGTATTAATCATTTTGGAAATATTCCAGAGTCAACATTTTTCATATTTTCCTCATGCAACAATAGGATATTTCTGAGCATCACAAATACAGTTCTTCTCTGTCCAACATTACTGGGAATGTTGAATGATCATTTTTACTGCAACTTATGTCCTTCATCTGGGTCTGTTTGAGTATATTCAACAAGTGTAGAGCACATGCTATGTTTTGGACGTTCTACTTCAACATCCATCTTCAGGTATACAACAGTGTCGGTACTCGAACTTTGGTACTTTGGTTCTTGAGGCAAAAATGCTACACTGGGGTAGTGTCCAAATGTGACGAATACTGTTCCAATGAGTTACAGTAAAAATGATCACAAGTGCAGTAAGGTATTATTAATTGTTATTTATTTTTATAGTAATGTTTTATGAAGTGAGGAATTATATGGTATATAAATAAATTATAACATTCACAACCCTTTCATTAAAAGGGCTAGCATTCTTGATGGCTGCCACGTGGCAGAGGAGGTTTTATGATTTAAGAAAAAACTTGAATAGTAAAACTACATCTACTTTATACTACAATATAAATAGTATGAACATAGAACCACCACATTCCATAAATTATAACTTACAACCATTTTTTGGACAATCATGGTTTGTGGTACATATTTAATTTATATGTTCATTTACATTATAAAATATTGATTAATTGATCAACTTTAATTGATTTATGGGACTGATTGATAACAAACAATGAATTTTGAAGTTTCCTAAAAACACTATTGCCAAAAAATGACTCATCAATGTACTTGGAATAGGCAATATAAGGGAAGTTAATAATAAATAGTTCTTTCTAAAAAGGATGGATTACAGAAAAATACTGTATTTGAATCAAATTTTTAAGAAACAGAAAGAAACAGTACAGATGATATCCTTTTTGAAGTTAATTAACATTACGTTTACACAATTTTTATTTAATTAATAAATTACATTACCTGAAGACGTAGTTCCCATGGCACGTGAGTGACAGCTCCACTTTCTTGCTGCAGTTCTATTGGTTCAAGGAGAGGTTCCCACATTGCAAGAACGCTATTGTAGAACTTTACTTCCAAACTCATGCAGCTGTCAATAACAAGCTGTGAACTCCAATTACTCACAGCTCCATTGAAGCTCATTTCCACTAAAATCATTGGGATAGTATGAATACCAACACCAGCTTCCACTGTCATAACCACAGATGACACTGATATGATGCACAATTCTCCACGGTCCTCTTTAGGTTTTGCTTCAATTAATGCTTTTGAAGCTTCTTCAGCTGTCTCTGCAAAAGGAAAGAACCACATATAGCTTGAAAGCTCCTATATAAAACTTGCATTTTTCACAAATAATTCAAAATAATACCACATACCAATGAGATGGTACATTTGCATCTACCACTATTATATGAAACACACTCCAGTAGCCAAAAATTGTGACTTTTATCCACAAGAGAATACCATGACATCCATGGAGGACATTTTGTTTTCAACAAAAGAGCAAATGAAAAGTTGCCAATAATAAAGTGAATAACATAGAAGATAATAAAATTATAGTATAATCTATTCCACATTTTGTTTCTGTAAATTGGATGATTTCCAAAAGCAGATGCTAATATGTTTTTGATGCTAAGCACTAATAAGCAGATGCTAAGCATCAAAACTGATAATAGATTTTTTCAAAAATTATTTCCTTGATTGAAAAAATAAACAAACTTTCATGCGATTGTTTTACTTGTTGACAAGGTATGCTAAGAGACACCGTTCTGACGAAACTGCTTGCTCAGGAGCAAGCTGCTGTCACAGGACACCATTCTGAATCTCTTCGAATCTATGCCTCGAAATGTGTTCATCAGCATGACATCACAAGGCCGTATCAAAATTAACCCAGTTTAGTTGACTACTAAAAATGTAGAAGTTTCAAAACCATTTTTAAGTATGGTACCCCCTACCTGTGTTTCTTTTTTTTGTTTGTTTGTTTGTTGTTGTTTTTTGTTGGGGCTTTAGGACCTAAGAATTTCACAAAAGGATAGAATTTGAGAACGTTGTTCCCCAGGGCGAGGTGAGGTTCTGCCAGAAGGCTTGGTCTCCTACTGAAAAGAACACAGCGTGTTTTCTCAGCAGAGAAACGAAAACCTGTCGTTTGCGACCAGTGGTATAATCTATTAAAGACGAGTTGGATTTGTCCTGTGTTTCAAAAATTTGCAATCTGTCTCATCCTGCTGGGTACAACTGTTTTCTTTTAAGAACAGTGTACATTGTAAATTATGAACTGTGATTCAAAATGTAGGGAATAAAAAGGTAAGCAATAGAGATACATCAGGCGTAAGCAGAGGAAGCACTGACAAACTAAATACTAAGTAAATGAAAGTGATTTGAGAATGATCAAGGTAGAAAAGATACCGTGCCAGATGAAAATAACGACAAGCCCTGAATTGAATCTTTGGCTCTAATTGTAGGGGTGATGTCCACTACACAAACAGTTCTCTTTCCACAAATGCACACCATTTCCATCCGTCTCAATATTCTGAAAGACCTAGAGATCCCAGGTTTGATTTCTCACCATTTTTATCCATTATTTTTAGTCATTATATATGTTCTCCACTTGTAAGCTCATACATGAAATAAGAGCTAAAAAAGTAAGGATTTTTTTTTTTTAGAAATTAACAGAAAAAGCCAAAAAAACAGAAAAGTACCTGGTTGCAAGTACCAAAACATTTCCTCAGTGAAAGGAGCTGGATTCCATAACTTGGAATGATCAATTTCTCCTAGAGCTGGATCCAGATTTGACTCTGGGAGATTCAATCCTCTCTGGACATTTGATATTAACTCTAAAGTTCCTGTGGAACAATAGAAAAACCATTAAGAAAAATCAAAACCATGAAATATGGTTCTAAATATATCAGATATAGATAGTGTTACAAAAACCAGCAACAACAGAAGAGTTAATTAAAAAAAAAGAAGATAATGACCAAATAATAATTTTTGTGGTTTCATTTATTCATTCCAACATTGTTTAAATTAATATAGAAAAAATGTCAAAAATAGGACCCATGTTAGTTCTAAAAAATCATTGATGCGTAGGATTTTAACAGTAAGAAAAATTAGGGACTGAGTATTTTCATTTTCTTTACACTATTTCCAAAAGATATTTGTAGAATATAAAATAGTGATCAGCAGATTCAGACATCTGTGCTTAAGAAAAAAATAAAATACATACCCGCAGACACACTGAGTCGAACAGGGGTAATGCAGACATCAATATGCAAACCTTCTTCCCCGGGGGTTGACCCAGCAATACTGACACTGCAGGGACGGAGAATCTGCAAAAGAAATCAATTCAAATGTGCAATAAATTTAGTTACAGAGCTACTAAGCTCCTGAGTAAGTGAGATACGCGAAAGATTTACACCAAATTAATAATGATAATCATGTAAAGGCATAACACATATTAGCTTTTATACAGTTTCTCATGGAAAGTGAAATTTTAACATATTTGATAAAAAAGCAAAAATCAAACTGGTTTTTCACAGCAAGCGTTTAACCTTAATCTTCTCCTAGAAACTGAGAAAATGGATGGCACCTCGAATGAGCATGACACACATTGTCGAAGATAATGAAAATGTTTAGTGTAATTTAAAGATCTTTAATTATATTTTAAAGGATTCAATTTTCCAACAATGGTAATATTTCTACAACTAGTAAGTGTTAAATTAGACTGTTAAATATATGAAACTTGATGTAATTCAGTTTGTTAAGAAATAATACTTGTTTTACGCTATTTTACATGAAATTATATTTAAAGTGTATTTATTTATATTGTCTATTTCCACACTTTTTAAATCCTGTTTATGTGCCGTAAATGATATAAAAAGGAACGCCTAGATATCCTGACCTGGGTTTTGCTCATCCTGGCTCGGGTTTTGCTCCGGTTTTCCTTTGGGTAGAGGTGGATTTCTTACAGGTTCTCTAGACTTTGTCTAAGAGCATGTTTATTGTAATAATAAATCGTGAATTTAGTGTTATTTCAATTCTTATGGTCTTTAAACACTATACTCAGAATAATCTATAGTTCGATAATAATTTGTACATGTAAATTTTTTGCGTTAAATTACGAACATATTGACATTCTATTAGTATTATAACTCGCAGATCACTTTTTATCTTATCTAGGAATTTTTGAATCCGCATCTGCCTTAGGGCCCTTGATCGGAATTTATGGGATGGTCCCTTGCTTGCTTCCGGAGAGTAAATTAGTTTATTGTCCTCCACGTGGTCATACGCAGTTTGTACTGCTTTTTTGACAATTGTACATTATTATTATGAACTTTCCTCTATTTGTCTTACAATTTATAGTTAGTACTGTAACTGTAAAACTCGTAGCTTACGCTCGAGGATAAATTTTTCTTAGAGAAGTGCGAATCCTCGCATTTTATATCCAGATAGGGAGACAGAAACAACCACTAGAGGAAATAGGAAGATCTTTAATCACGGCGCGCCAGCGACATGACCCCAACGCTCACAACATGCAGACGGGCAGGATGTAGCGCTAGCATGGAAATACCATTATACCGCGCACGACATTTCATACTACGATATTATTATTCGGACGTTCTTCTCAGAATAGCTGGTATGTATTTCAGTAAGTGTCCAAGTAAGTTTTACTTCTTGAGAAATTTTCAGGTACACACTTTCCGAAATACATAAACCATCCCCACAATATTCTTTGGACCTCGGATAGATAGGTATTTCCAGGAACTTTCCGTAGGTAGTCTTGGTAGGTAGTCTTGTATATTTGCTCACTATTCCCGTTGTTCCGATAATAATGGGGCAGACTTTTGTCTTCATTCCCCACATTCTTTGGCATTCAATAGACAGGTCTTTATATTTAAGCAGATTTTCTGTCTCTTCGGTCACGACAGAATTGGGGGACAATAAACTAATTTACTCACCCGAAGCAAGCAAGGGCCCTAAGGCAGAGGCGAATTTACCATTAGGCACTCCGAAGATAAGAACAAAAATAGTTCAGTACATGTTAAAATATTAAAAGAATACCTCTATATTGTTTCTAAAGCATTAAAATAACACTAAATTGAGATTATTGTTTCAATAGACGCCGCCCCTAGACAAGTCTAGAGAGCCTGTATAAACAAATCCGCCTCCACCCGAAAGAAAACCAAAGAAAAACCCGGGTCAGGATGGGGTTACAGAACTTAACCACACAATCATGCCAAGGTTGAGTACATATAAAACTAAACATATATGAATAGTAAGACAATACAAGTATGCAAGGAAATAGCTTTAAAATTGTTATGAGTTATTTTGAAAGAACTACAGTAATGGTGTGATAAAGGACAAGACGAATTAACCTTTAATTAAAATAAATAAATTATTTTGCATTGTAGAAGCACAGGTACAGTAAGAAGCTTTTTACCGCGGATTTGAAGATATTCAATTCAATTTAATAATATCTTTTATATTTTTTGGGAGGGAATTATATAGAACGATTCCCAAATGATATGACCCTTGACAAAGAGTGGTTAATACTCTAGGACAATGATGGGCAAACTACGGCCCGCGGGCCAGAAGCGGCCCCCTGAAAAATTCTATTCGGCCCGCGCGGTATTACTCCTAATTGGACGAATAAAAAAAGAATACATATTATAAGAAAAATAAATATTTTTCTCTTTTTTCTTCTCTTTTGTTTTATATCAGTAACAACATACACATTTATTGACTTATCCTAGATATTGGAATGTTATATTACGAGAGAGGCATTGGCAGCTGGCAACTTTGTAGCGAAGAGTAAAACAGGCAACGGATCCTCCTCGCAGTAGCTACCCCCTCCACCGCGGCTAGATATTGAAATGTTTATTGATTCAGACCTCTCTTGGCGTTGTGGGTTTACTAGTTTTACTCTGCATATTGTGAAAAATTATAGCCCTAAGATGTTATCTAAGAAACGTAAAGTTGATTCTGAGAGCCATGTTTTCAAAGATGAATGGACTTGGAAGTACTTTTCCACAGTTTTTTAGGGATAAACCATTATGTCTCATCAGCAACAAAACTGTAGCAGTCTACAAAGAATATAACATTTCACGACACTTCAACTCTGAGCACAACGATGTCAAGATTAGAGTCTTGACTGTAGAAGAAAGAAAACAAAAAGCGGAAGATATACGCAAATAATTATCAGCAAAGATATCATCAAAGTATTTTTAAGAAAGGAAATAGTTCTCAGCAAGCAGCTACACATGCAAGTTATGTTGTAGCATACAATATTGGTAAAAGTAACAAAGCTCTCTCTGATGGAGATTTTGTTAAACACTGCAAGCACAAAGTTTGCAATATTTGACGTCCTGACAAAAGAAAAGATTTTGAAAAAAATGAGATTAGCACGGAAAACAGTGACTTCCAGAATTGAGCAATAGATAAAAACATATTATCACAGTTGGAATCAAAGATTGGCCAATTTAAATTCTACTCAATTACTATGGATGAAAGCTCCGATATTAATGATACTGCACAGTTGCTATTATTTATAAGAGGTGATGACGAAAACTTCTGTATTACAGGGGAACTAGCATGCATGAGGTCGTTGAAGGGAACTACAACAGGGTCAGATATTTTTCATGAATTTATGGAAGGAATTTCAAATTTGAAAGTACCTATAAATTGCATATGTAGTATAAAAACAGATGGAGCGAAAAATATGACAGGGAAAAAATCTGGATTTGTTGGGATATTTAATGACAAATATCCACATAACAATGTTATATTTCTACATTGCATCATACATCAAAACTCCCTGTGTAAATCTGCTTTGGATATGAAACCTGTGCTTGACGTTATTGTGAAGCTGGTTAATGCTATTCGATCTCGAGGGCTTGCTCACAGACAATTTCAGGAGTTTCTAGAATCAATGCAATCTGCGTACTCTGATATATTGTACTACTCGAAAGTAAGGTGGCTTGGCGCAGGACGCGTCTTCGAGCAACTTTGGCAGCTGAAAGACTAAATAGTGACATTGTTCCTTGAGAAACAGGGGTCTGTAGAGTATGTCACGGAGCTGACATGACGCAAAGGTTTTTTACGATAATATCCCTCCAGGGCGGTTGTTTAAATTACGAGTTCCTCTCACACGGTCTCTCATGGTCTCATGCTCCACGTGTGTGTAGGCATTCTACAAGTACGTCTTTCTAAAAGGCCCTTTCATAAAATTGTATTGGTTCTTAATAACGATAATATTCCTCATGACAGCAGCTCCCATGGTGTCAGAACTGCGCAGACTCCCAGCGCGTGGGTATCATTTGGTTCTCAATTACATTGGACGCTGCACTTTAGACCCCATTAGTCACCTAAACTCATCTTGCCCGTGGGTCGCTCGCTCGCCGCGGCAAACAAACCCTCCTTTGTATCACTGTCTACGCAGCAGGGAGTTTTCTGGACCCATGGAAATTAGGTCACGCACGCACTATTACGCACTTAGGCGTCCTCACCACATCGCTCTCCCTTCCCCTAAATGTATCTGAATGCATGGGCCAACGCATTTACCGTAGTGCCCACGAATTACCGTAGTGCCGTGTGCAACTTTTCCTTTCCCAATTCCTCCTCCTACCATGGCGAGCTTTTCAATATATTCTTACGGCCACGTGTAGTCCCCCACCCCGATGAGGACGGGTTCTAGGGTTCGTTGCGCTCCCGGGAAGATGCACACCAATCCCCGCACCCCTCCCTCGAGGTGACCACCCATCCCAACGAACTTGTTTTTAGGGGGGAAATTTGCTGGAGTTCAACCCAACTGAGACGCTGTGACGACCCGTGGCTAGACGCGAGATCGTCCCACTCGGTTCATCGTGGCTTCCCGGAGCGCAACCGACAACAGTTCTGATGACGATCAACCTGACGGTAAATAAAAGCACTTGGAACATTTTGACGGACCCTGCCGTCTCTTCGGGCCCATCAGGCATGTTAATTCAATATGTTGAGTTCTCGCCCCGATAGGGGCATGTAACGTAGATGTTTAATTACTCGCCCATGAGGGCATCATTGTAACCGTTTAATCACAAGCCCACTTCCGGCTCATTTGCATTTCAATTATTAAACCTTTTAATACGTGTCTATATTTTATTAATCGAACGCCAAAACCTGAATAGGGATTTCTTTGCCAAGTGAGTCACTCTAACTATTAACTCTGGGGTCTGTCCATCTCCATTGTTGGGACGAAGGCAACGCTATATTTTATAGCGCGCCCCAACGTGACAAGTATAAAATCCTGGAAGATACTGCATGACTTTCGGACTTTACATTTTTTACAGATCTCTGCCACATGAACAAGTTGAATGTCAAGATGCAAGGCAAAAATCAATTGATTGATGATATCTGGGGTCATCTCAAAGGTTTTAAACTAAAACTTGTTATATTCGCGAATCAGTTTGCTAAGAATGACTTGTCTCACTTCCCGAGGTTGAATTCAACAGCCCCGGTGATGAAGGAAAAGCTTAAGAGTTACGAAGATGGTCTGTGAAGACTCCATGGTGAATTTGAACGAAGATTTGAAGACTTCAGTGTCATTGAAAAACACTTTGATATTTTCAGTATGCCTTTCAACGTGAACTGTGAAACTGAAACAGGAGTCGCGAATTAATTTGATTGAATTACAATGTAACACTCAACTCAAACAGTTGTTTCTTAATGTTCCAAAATCAGAGTTCTACAAGTCCTTGTCGAAAGCCTCTTTCCAAAATCTGATATCACTTGCCCAGAAAGTTACTGCTATGTTTTCTTCATATTATATATGTGAACAGGTGTTTTTACAATGAAACTTCGAAAGAGTTGCCTTAGAAACAGACTGACAGATGAGCATTTAACTTCTCTTCTAAGAATAAGTGCATCCCAGTTGGAACCAAATTATGAGAATCTTTTAAAAATGCAGCCATAGTTTCATTCATCACATTCTCCTTTATAATCTTTCAGTCATTACTAGGACTTACTATCACAAAAATACAATAATTTTCTAAAATGTATTTTTATTTTTTAATAAATTATACTGGCCAGCCTAAAGATTTTTTTTCCTTTCCTTTGGCCCCCTCTTTAAAAAGTTTGCCCACCACTGCTCTAGGACGATGAATATTATTCCTATTGTGAGCAATGTGTTCGTGAACGAGACAGTTTCGTATGAAGCAAGGGTGGCGCTTCAGCGTTCGGTCTTAACAAACACGACCGTTTCATAAATATAAATTCAGAGAAGTTTTTATATACTTAATTCCTTAAATCAAGGTTTACAAGAGTTTCAGAGATGAGATTAACAAATTATCCGAACAATCCTCTTTTGAATTCTGAAAGTTCGGATGCTCTACTGGAATTACCCGAGAAGATAATGCCGTAACGTAAATGGGAGTACACGTTCACAATATATTCGCATCGGAAAACGTTTGGACTAACTACGTTAACTAAGATTCGGAATTCGTAACAATTTGCTTAATTGGGAATTAAGATTGTCAACGTGAGAATTCCATGCGAGGTTGTCTCGAATATGGAGACCTAAGAGTTTTGTATTCGTAACAATTTTTAATTGTGTTCCGTTTAAAGAAAGAGAAACCTGGGGTAAAGATTTTGGGATACTATTGTGGAATGACATAGACAATGATACGATTTACCAGTGTTTACAATGATACGATTTGCATGGAACCAAGCCGAAAGGTTAGACAAAACTTTTCGAACGTCGGTGGGTTTACAAAGTAAATTAGTGTCATCAGTAAAAAGAACCATCTTGCAATCTGATTTGGAGGATGACATATTACTTACATGCAATAAAAAGTGTATAGGACCGGGAAATGACCCTTGGGGAACTCCGCAAGTAAGTGGTTTTGTCTCTGAAAGGCGTGACTGAAGTACTTTATTTTTAGCATAGGATATTTCGACATGTTGATATCTATGTTTTAAATAGGAAGTTAGCATTGATGTGTAGCCAAAACACTGCAATCAGGAAATGAGAATCAAGGATTTTTGAGAAAGTGGGTAGTACAGAAATTGGTCGACAATTTCCAACGTTGAATTCGTTTCCTTTCTTGTGCAAAGGTTTCACTTTAAATGATTCTCATGATTTCTCTAGCATTAATTTCGGAAGTGAACATAGAATGGGGCTCATGGGTGGGTATTTAGGGGGGGCATTAATTTTGAGATATTGAATTCGTTATTTTACCAATCACTGAGAAACAAGAATTAAACAAATTTGCGACGTCCAGTGGATTTGATACGATTTGCCATCGTTTAGAAGCAAAATGTTTTCTTTGCGAATTTGAGAAGGTGACGTAATTTTTAACAATATTCGACATGGTTGTGGTCCGGTTGTTCGATTTTAGTATATGCCTGTCATTTTCCATAACTAACTGCATAGAATACTTTTCGAAGAATATACTAATATTTACGGAAATAATAATGAAATTCGGATGGTCAAATTTAGAGTTTTGAAAGAGAATAAAAATGGCGTTTGTTTTTGGAAGAAATTCTTAGCCCTCGGGTGATCCATCTATTGTATTTCTTCGTGTTAATTAACTTGCGTTTTATGGGAAAGCTCAAGTTATAATGTTTTAGAAATATTGAAATAAATACATTGAATTTATCATCGGTTTTGGCAATTGTAAACATCTTTCCAAGTTTCCTCACACAAATAATTTGTAAACACGGAGAAATTTGTGTCGTTAAACTCTAGAAACTGTGAAAAGGATTTTAAGTGGTTTTAATTTATCTTTAATAGTCAATAGTCAAGGTGATCGCTGCATTTCGCTTCAGAGGAATAAGAGATTTTATTGTTGACAATAATCTGACCTAGTAATGCTTGGAATGCCGGGGAGGCGAGTGGGGTCGCTTATCGTAGTTATGTGTAAGGAGTCCATAAGATCCTTGAATCGATTTATTGGTGTATACGGGGAGTCGGATGCACTCAGGAAATCGACGTTGAAATCGCCATAGATTTAGATTTAGTGGATTTACCAGTAATAAATTTTAAAATAATTTATAATATATTTTCAAAAAAATATATCAAAATCTGATTGAGCAGGCCTATAAATACGCAAAACAATAATACCGATATCGATCAAAATAACTGCAGAAAATTTGAACACACTTTCAACGCAGAAGTTTCCGTAGCCTTGCAATCGAGAAGATAAAATATTATAACGAACTAGATACACATGTTTATACACAAATGTACCTCCATGGGAATTTTGTGCTTTTAAAATTTTGACGACAGGAAGATCTTGCTAAATAATAATTAGAAATATCATTGATGTTGTAAGATGAAAACGAATGTTCTGTGAGGCATAGGAAATCCAATGGATTTTCGTAAACAAGAATTTTAATGTCTGTCGATTTGTTTGAAAGGAAAAGGACTTTATGATGAAATATAATTATGTTATTTTCCCCAAAAGTTCGTGATTCTCGAGAAATGAAATCGAAGTTATATTGTAGAGGGGAACACGAATTCGGTACAGCTCCTAGTCCCGGACCAAGCCCGCACACTGGACCCGATCGCGTTGTTACATTCAATCTAATATCAGAAGTCATTGTAAAAGTCATTTTAGTATCAGAAGAGAGGTCAGCTATAATGTTAAGAAGTTCATTAATCTGAGTTTCATTGGAAGCATTCAATTTTATATCATCCATAAGAGTATGATTTGAGATTAAATAGAGTATTTGAGTGACCAGATTTTATTGAAAATCCATAACGCGTTTCACTGAGCTTCTCGATAGAGGATTCATGGCGTGACAGTGGGTTTATTTTTAGTTTTAGTTTTTTTGGTTGGGGCTTCAGGGCTCGTCAACATCGAGGTCATTAGAGCCCATACAGTGGGTTTAGGAGTCTCCTTGAAAGATGCCTCTTTTTATTGGGATCTCTCCAGTACGTAGTGTCTTCTCTTTTGTACATAGGTGCAAAGTTGTTCGCCACTTATACATGCAGGAATCCAATCAGGATATGATGAGTGTGCTGATCTTATACATTTCAAGGATTTCAATTAACCAGGAATGTGAAACTCTTTAGAATACCTTCTGATAGTCGATGTAAGACATGTTGATGTTCCTTTGGCTGTTACAAGATTGGCTTGTAGCGACATTGTTTATCATCAGTTATTCTTTGCGACCCATGTCATTTGTACGGCATCCTTTCTGCTCTTCAGTAATAATTATGTTTTGTTCCAAATATATGTATATTCTATTGGAAAAACATATTGTTAGTACGAAGTTGATGATAACAGGTTTGTTGGCATTTACTGTTCTATCTGTATGAACTTGCGTGTCATATCATTTCTTGCACAAATCTGGTACATCTATGGACTTACAAATATGCCAATGCACATGGGAGCAAGTGTTATTGTGTACTCACTTTTAGCCAAAATTGGGTAGCCAGAGACTATATGATCTATTGTTTCTATCTTGTCTAGGCACAAGCGGCATCTATCATCTTGTATGTTCTTCAGAATTATCTTATCATAGTGCCTGGTCGTGAGCCGCAATTATGAGCACTTCAGTGTCTGGTTTCATCCTCCTCGGGTGAGCCACATATGCGTCCTACCTTGGTGAATTTCTTGACGGTAAATCCTTTTAACATACAGTTCATGAAGAGGCTTGTTTTGCCGGGTTTCTTTTAACTTATTTACATATTCTGCCTTATAGTCGAGCGTGTTAAGGACTTCAATACATGGCGTGTCCAGTCGGTTTGGCTGAATTCTACAGAGGATTTTCTGTGTCCCTCACTAGACCTCCATATATCATTTTATGTTGTAAACCATTTTCATCAGAGGGTCTTTGGAATGCGTTGTAACGAACTTTGCCATTACGACTACAGCATTTTCAAAGGTCGTTTCAATATACTTTAGTCCTCTTCTTCCTTCCGAGGGACGCACAATCTGTGGACATCAACTTTTGGATGTACAAAATGGTACATAGTAAGAAATTTCCGGGTTTATTATTATTATCATTGTTATTATCGGTATTATTATCGCTGTTGTGCAATTGTGTTTTCTCTACTCTGTTTACTACTATTGTTTCACTACTATTTACTACTCTGTTTCTTTTTCTTTTCGATTTTGGCCATCTAGAACCGCGTGAAGTAACCTCATGCATTTATCGTCGTGCTTCTTTCTTTGATTTCCAGTAGTTTTTCACCCTTTCATCTTGCTCTTTCCTTCTCTCTTCTGTCCAGATGTTAATCCTTATTCTCTTCTCCTTCCCCTGGAAATCCTCAAAGTTGTGCATCAACCTTCTGAACGTTGTTCTGTTCTGTATTGCAACGTTCATTATGCCAATCTCTGCCATTTCTTTTTTTATTCCTTGCATCCACTGGTTGCCATTTTTGATCTAGTAGACGTGGTTCGTTTTATAAGTCTGCTACTATCCATCCTCATTACATGACCAAAGAATGTAATTCTCCTCTTCTGATTGTGGCTGACATCCTCTCATTTTCTTTCATTTTATACAGGTATTTTTATACAAGTAATTTTTTTCGAACTCTCCCTTCTCTGTTCTCAATGGTACAAAGATTGTTCTTAGAATTTTATTAATATTGAGAGTACCAAACAATCATTTTCGTTTTGGTCTCAACTTACTGTTAGTTGATGGGTCACCAGTAGAAGGCTCTGACTCGTTCTTGCATGCTGTTTTGAGCTCTCCAGAATACTTAGGCCCAGTAACAAGGCACATAGCCGTGGTTATTATTATTATTTTTTCTTTTGTACATTCCAACAGAATGGCTGATTGTAATGTTCAGGAAATCTGCCAGGTACCTTACAGTATTAGTTATGATTGAGATAGAAACTTTCTGACTGTGACACGTGTTCAACAAAACAGACTTCTGTATTTTAGGTACCAAGAACCCCACATCCAAATTGTTCAAACCTCTCTTTAGGGTCTTAGGCACTATCCTAGTTGCAGATATCACAAGAGGTACATTTTGACGGTCTCCAGATTAAACAACTCCTTCAATTCTTCAGCCAATGCTGCATACTTATTTATCTTTCCTGATTCCTGAAAAGGATTCGTTCAGTCCCCCGTGGTTTTGTCTGTGTTTAAATCCTTTAAGTAGGATTCTTAATAGTGGTGAAAGAGGCTATAAAATATCTGCAGGTGAGGTGATCTCACAGACTGTATATGGATGATCTGAATCTGATGCAAGCACTCGGCAGCACATGCAATCAACGTTAGATCTCACTGTGCAATTCAGTTACAAAGATAAACTTCGGAATGGACAAATGTAAATCGGTGGTGTTATTAAGGGGAAAAGTTTGATGTGGGATTGGGAAAAGACATTCAATGCTTGTGTACAAGTATCTAGGTTTTATGTAACTGCGTGGCATATATTTAATGTCGGAATCACCAGATTGTGCATTGCTAGCATCCCCTCTGTATCAGTGAAGACACTGCCATTTGGGAGCCAAGTATTTGAAGCTTCACTATCTAATTCTGGCTTACTTAGTTGGTAGAAATGTTTTCCATGGACGACTTCACTACTCCAAATCTCTAATAATTGGGTCTCATATCGCTCTACACTGCACAGGAACTCATCGCGTGATTCGAGGTTAAGTGGCGTATAAATTCGATCTGCTTTCACCACTGTTCTGTGCAGATTACGTTCATTTGCCTTGGTAAGAAATAATCGCGACGTTTTACTAGTGTTCTTGCATAGTAGTTGTACATCAAGAATTCCTCTTCCAGCCTTTTTTTCTTGGTAGGTTAAATCTCTCTTTAGCAGATTTTAGATGCCATGAATTTTGTTTTGTGAATGCAACTCTGGTTGATCGAGCTATATCTTGCAGATCTGGATCACTCCACTTTACTCCGAATGAATAGGTAATCACTGAACCAGAAACGTATGTAATTTTCATTCCACCCAGATTTCTTAGTTTTTTAAACTCTTTTTTTAAGATAGCAAAAATCAACGAAAATGAACAATGTTTTCCTATTTCTATTTGCTTAGCGAAAGGACATCGCCACTGGCACCAAATTCATAAAGAATGGAGGGGCTCAGGTTCTCCCAATGTCACAAAACAGAGTCCGAACCCCCCTCCCCCCGCTATCTTCGACTAATATTAAAAAAGCAAAGTTAATGAATGTTCAACGAATTTCATTATTGAGTTCCCTATAATTCGTCATACCTTACCGTTCAATAATGAGAAATTTTGCACCAATTTGATATTGTGTTGTTTCTATTGTTTCCATTTCTACCAAACGCAGTTACAGATCAAGATACCTCATTAGTCACTACTCAAGTGTCCGTCAGCTCCTTTGGTTGCTCAGGTCACTGGATCACTCCGGGTTCAATTCCTGGTGAGACCAGAAAAAATGTAGCTTTTACTTGAATGTCCCAGTTAATATAACTGTGGCAATTGAAAAGCGAACCACCTCCTCCTCCTATGCACCACCTACAGTCCTAGTATTATCAACTCTTACTATTACTATTACCAACACCTCCACATGGGCCAAGATGGTGGTAAACCCAACTAACCGGCCCACCACCTAACAATAGTCCCAACTACCCACCTCCTTACTGCTATCGCCTCATGTAGATAAGCTTCGATAGCTTATCTACAATGTAGAACGCTCATTTCCCATTTACAAATACTACAAAAAGTGTCGCTCCGCTCTTGATGCCGCGGATCTCGTGAAACAAAAAGGAATCGCCGGCTAGCGTGTAGGTTTAACCTATGATATCTGATTCTTAATTATGTTGCTGAGTGTTTGCTTAGCCGGTAGAGATGCGCGCTCACTTAATATGGACAGTTTTTCTAGGTAGCTGTATATATGCCTTGTGACTTACATAATTGTTTTAAAATTCATTGCATAAAAAATTCAAGTATAGTGCAAATGGCTCTTGCAGAATGTGGCTAAATCAAATGAAAAGCGAAAGTAAGACAACTTTATCGAAGTTAAAGCCATGAGGAAATTCTAGGGTATGAAATTTTTTAAAAAGAATTTGCTATGAAAACATACATTTAGCACAATTTATAACATTGAAGAGGTTATAATAAAATTGCTAGCCTGTCGTAGAAACTGCAAATTTTGAGTTTTTAGACTTTCTCACAAAATGTTTTCGAAGTCGGCTTCTTTTCTAGTCCCACGATTCCTCGGTTACTAAGAACTAATACACAACCTTTTAGTTGAAGTTCCTTAAACTTTTCATGTACATATAACTAATAAAATATGCACCTATACAACAAGTATGAGTAGTTTTGATAATGAGAAGATTCAACTATTGAAAGGTTTCTTCACATTTCGAAAACAACATTTGTGGGAAAAATATTTAATTGCACATCACAAAACTGCTTTTTTGCAAACCATTCTTCTGCACTACTTAGATAAAGATGAGTAAAACTAATCTTAAAAGATCTTTTTCTTAAAGAAGACTATTCGGTCGATCACTGTCAAACTTCAGTGCAAGATTTAACAGCCGCAAAGTCGAAGCTCTCGTGAGGAGCACAAGGTTTGCTAAATTTTCTAAAATAGTTTGCTGTGAAAATTTAATTCCTACTAACACTTGAACATTCAGGAAGCTACGATCGAGTCGGTAAAATTTTACCAGCAAAGAAAATGTAAAAAAATAATAGACATGTTAATTAACAATTTATAGTTATGTTTTTGAGATTCATTTTAACAAAAGCTTGTTTTAATGAACTGCTACATACTATCTTATATCAATTAAATTCAATGTAATAACATTTTTTGAGGCGGATTGTATCATCAATTTGTTCACGACAAAATTCACACCATTAAGCAAGTGAAGTATTTTTGTATTTTATCATAGTGTAGAATGGCTTTAATCATTATTATACTCATTCTATTCACATACTTAAAGATTTAACTCAATTACTTACCTGATAAATTGATTCATTGCGTTTTGAGGGATTGTAAACACAAGAAAATAACTGCAAATCTTTAATTGAACCGCAAATGCATTGATGACAGGAAGAGAGCCGCATTTTAATTGTGATTTCAGTCTGAAAAAAAGATTCTTAAGTAGATTCAGTCATTTTTTTACAACTCGCTCATTTTGTCGAAATTTTATTGCAAATTGAGCCATTGAATGAAGGCTTTTATACTTTCAATTTATATAAATGAAACAATAACTAAATACCATAATAACAGTAGATGTGACAGTCATTAATGCCAAATGTTCTACATTAAGTTATACCCAACGAACTTCCCTCCAAATTTAAAGGAAGAATGTTGTAAAATAAAATAGTAATAATCATAAGAGGTCATAGCGTGAAACCTACTCCAAGTAATTTAAAAAAACAGTTCATAGCTATATAGTGAAAATAGATAAACTTTGAAAATTAATTTCATCCTAAATTACCTCTTTAAAACGTTAGTTTCGAAAAATATGTTTTTAGTGAATACAAATGAGACATCTAGTCAACATTTCAAGTTTCTATGTTTAATCACCGCAAACATATTTATTAATATGTCAACTGTTCAGGACTGTGCTCCAAACATTTCCACTGGTATCCACACATTAAAAAGTAAAATATACAAAATTACATAAGTTTCTAGTTATTTCACTGAGCAACACTTATTTTAAAAGTGGAGTTGAGAACTATTAGTTTACGGGATAATAATATATAGATCTTTAGCGCGAACGACACATACACGAAATCATTTCTGTCCCTTCGCACCGGTTCAAAAATAAAAATATTGAAAAACTCGTAGACCCGTTTCTAAATATTTAAATCTACAGTTGCTACGTACAAAAACTGGGATAACTATTAGTTCGCGAGATGAAGTAAAAACAGCGATAGTTCAAAAACTCATATTTTACCGTATTTCACTCCTTTTATTTTTTCGAACAATCTTCTTGTAGAAAATGAAGAAAAATTAAGGATGAAAACATCACAAAGAAAACTCTCGAAGTCATTTGAGCAAAGTTAAGCCAAAATATTAATTATGAAAACAAATACATATTAGGTAGTTCGTCAATTAGACTAAATTTAGTAGCCATAATACTTTGATTGCTAAAACACATTTTTCCAAAAATTACGCCTGTTTTATTCTTTCTACTGCCCACGCACTACAATGTAATAAATAATAAAGATAAATGTACTTACATTTAGCACCAATGCTTTTGTGTTTATATCTTCCGCATGTTCCACCATAACAATATCAGGTTTTTCAACATGCACATTGAAAGTCATTGTTCCCGGAGCCGGTGGGTCTAGGGCAAGTGGAGGAGGAGGAGGAGGAGGAGGAGGAGGAGGCTGTGGGACCAGAGATTGTCCGATTTTTGACATAGGTTTTGAAGAAAATTGAGAAGATGATGTTTTGAGTTTCGGCTGCATAGCTTGTTTTAGTTCTTTTAGTTTTTCGTACGTCCATCCACAAAAGAAGTCCGCAATTTTCATGAGGTATTCTGTGCTAAGCACAAGATCGAAACCAAACACGCGAACATCAACTGTAAAAGAGCAAGGAATATTTAAAAAATACCAATCACTAACTTCAATAGTACAATTGAGGTGCTATAACTTAGTGTGCATTTTTGGCATCATTTCACAAATGGGTTTAAAATTACCTTTCTATCGACTAATTACAAGCTCTTACTTAACTTCACCTGCTAGTAGGATAGGGCCAAATCTTGCAATTGAATTTTAAACCAGTTCCTCCCAACCAATTGAGCTGAAATTTGGCACACACATAAACCCGATAGCAATGAAATATTATGATGTGTCTCTCAAAAAACTTTTTTTTTACATTACGACTTTATTCCGAGATAATTCCCCGAGGATTATTTCCGGGATGCGTCCTCTGAAATACAATCCATCTCTTCATATAAGTATTGCAAATTGCGCAACCAACACATTTTCATCATAATTTCAAATCTTATTACGAACATCGTAATTACTTCGTATCTTTTCATTGCAATAGCTCCTCCAAAGGATGTTTATGCTATCAGGTGTATCACACGGACAATTTTGTTATTTATTTGTATTAAATAAAGTTTGTGTTTTAAAAAGTTTTTTGGTACTGTGAACAAGCAAGATTAATTATTACAACAAAAAATTATAATACTGAAATGTATAAAATAATAAATAAAACACCTTTTCAAAAACAAGCTTTTATTTATGTCCTGTACTAAAACAAATAAAATAAGTTTAGGGTTTCATTAAGGCAATACAATTCCAAATGTTAATACCTTCATACATATTTCACATTAGTAGATCCTAATAAAAAAAAATATCTTCCATTAAATAGCATACTTTCTATTTTTATCACTGAAAAAGATTGAAATTTTATGTTGAATTATTTGTCTTCAAAAAGCTTGTAGTGCAAATTGTAAAAAATACATACTTGGGAAAGTACTTGCCAATCAATCAGTCAATCACTGTACTTTGAAATTAACTGGACTTAATTACTTTTATAAACATTTCATGCAACAAGCTTTCTTAAGACAAATTATTCAATATAAAATATTAAATCAATAAAAGATGTTGCCATTCTCTCATTTGATCAAATGACAGAACAACAAAACTTTTTATTGCTTATAATGAACAATCTGTCTACATCAGACCAATTCCTCCACATATTAAATCATTTTCAGTGACAAAAATAATAAGAACGTTAATTTTTATTGGGATCTTCTAACGTGAAATATGTATGGAGGTATTAGCATTTGGCATTGCATTACCTTATTAGAATTCTAAACGAATTTTATTCGTTTTAGTGAATGGCATAAATAAAAGCTTGTTTTTAAACAGTTTTTTATTTACTATTTTTAATATAGTACCTACTAAGCAGTCAGTGATCACACGCCTTCATGAGTACTGTTTTTCCCGGAACACAGCAAGATGTTAATATTGTGAACCTCAAAGTAATTTAAATAGAAAACGAATCACCATAGTTTCATCAGGCAACATGAACTGAGCAATTCTGCATGAATATTCAAATTGAGGCAACCACATGAAATATGAGCAAATAAAGCAACCAGGAAAACATGAACATTTTATAAACATATTATCCTACGTTTTTGTGTGGCACCTCAACATTTTAAGGATCAATGCAACAATTGACAGTTATTGAGGATAAATCATGAAAACAGATATTTTTCTATTGCTTATGAAATTGACTTTCACGTTATAAAATGCTTACGATAAATAAGAACATTAAAATCCACAATCGCAGGATGTAGGTAATGATTACTGGGTCGCATTTACATGTGAAAGTAGTACGACATTCTGAATCCACTAATGAATCCCAACACTACCTTCACTAATGATCAAGATCACTCTCATCAAAACCCCTTACATTGTATTATAATGTCCATTTTGAAATCTAAAACAAAGATATACGACCTTAAAAATATTAAATAGAAGTTTCTAAATTTCACAATTCTTGTACGACATATTTGTGAAGTGAAAAGAACTTAAGGATCACTAAATTGGCACGTTTTTCTCATTTGAAATGGAAATTATTTTTCACGACTACCTCCCGAAAAACAATAGATCAACTTTTCTCTAGGTGCAGTAACTCAGCAAATTGTTCATTTTCTTTTCTTCGATATCATGGTCATAGAATAGTGCAGAATAACTGTTGAAAACACAATTATCTCAGCTCTATTAGTTAAAAAACTTAAAAAATAATGTAAGTTGATTTCTGGTGTGTAATATTTCATTAACAGGTCCATCTTCCAACTAAAATGATAGCGAATGTACAAAAAATGGCTTCTAGTTAGCGCGAGTGGGAATGTCAAATTGCAGTCGCTTTCGGGCTGTGCACCTCTTAAGCCTTAATAAAAAATCAGTATGCCTTTAAGGCCGATATGTTTGTACTATTTCGTCTCTTCCGAAAAGACGTCTTTTTGTTTTCGACTAAACTCATAGAATAGTTATGAAGATGCAAAATCGGTTTAGTTTCATTTCATATCTTAAGAAAGCTTTCGTGAATAAAAAGGACACGTACATAACTTGGTAAATGAAATCTTCGAACTATTATGCTCAGTTACAAAACGACAAAGATGCAGCACTTCCAGATTCCAAAATCAAATCGGTTTCTTGAATCCGCGTTATTGGTGGAAAGGAGATTACAGTCATTAACAAGGTCGACAAACATAAAATCGAAGGAAAATACCATTCGGCCGGTTCCCAACTGTCAAAGTCAGTCACTATAAAAGGAATGGACTAACAAAAATAAGGAGAAAATGTTGGTACGTTTCCATTTCTAATAACCAAAAAAGCAATGGATGATATTGCTCTCAATTTGACGGTAATGCACCAATTTGTACAAAACTAACCGTCAAGTTTAGTTTTTTTACCCCGATTTTTAATTATGAAATAAGATACTTACCAAAAATGTTGTCACCTTTCTTTTGGAACGTTACATCCAGCATGCTGCGGTAAGTCTCGTCCGATAGTTCTCCAGAAACGGAATCTGTGGAAGGTTCGACTTTTCTTTGCATAAACCGTCTTATTTTTGATTTACTGTCAGGTCGCGTATCGTCCAGCAGACAATCCAGCAGCAACAGGGATGCACTAATGGTTAGATCCGAAAACACGCGTCCTTTGACAGATATGAAATTTAATGAAAACCGCGCCAATCCTTCCTCTTGGGAGTTCATTCGCATATCACCCTCCTCCTAAAAACACAAGTAAAACTTGGTATACAGCGTAACATTGATCAATAAATTATAACTGAAGTGATAAGAATGGTTATCAAAACTAAACACTAGTACTAATACATCAAAACATTATATTTTAACAAAATAAAACAAATTTTTCACAGATTTATGAAAGTTGCTGGACTTTTCGTCTTATCCTGCTCCGTTGGTCTTCGTCCTTTAGATCAATTACAGGAGTCCTTGATTGGTTCCGTATTTTTAGACACAGAATACGAGACCCTGCTTTCAACAGAAGCAACTCTACTTTGTTAGACACAAATTTTATGTGTCACCTTTGCCCGAATCAGAATGCTAAGGTTGTAAAGATTCCACGGGTTTTCGACCAGACAATTACAATCTTATAGACTACGACTAAACTAATACATGCTTGAGCTTAAAATAATTTATTTTAAACTATTCTCCTAAGAAGAAAGGATATCTATTTATGATTATACATAAAAGAGCCTTCATAAGAAATGTCGGCAGAACAATGTTATTAGAGCTGGAAGATAAAAACGGATAAGAACAACTTGGTAAAAGTATAAAAGCACGGATTTTAAAAATGTGTTTGCGAGGAAAATGAACAGCTATTTAATTTATTATTTTATGGCTTTTGACGAGGTTCAGGTCATGAGGTCTACTCTTCCACCTAACCGTTGGACTTGGGTAAGGGAATTGGTAAGGAGGTTGCCAGGTTGCAGGGGAACTTGCGCTACTGAACCGACATTAATCTGGAGAAGTTGAGGGAAAATCCAGCTGAAAACCTCACCTAGTTCGACCGAGCAGTTTGAGCCCACGCTCCACCGTTCACCGATATCGTGGAAGCGAAGACTAGACCACCGCAGTCGGTAGCTATGTGTGTTTCATGACAGAATACCTCTAACTTCAACAAATATTATTTATGCTGCCAAATTCTGTATTACTAAGCAGCTTTTTTGTTACATTTACGAGAAAATACAGCCTTTTCAGGAAAAAATCTTAGCATAATTTGGCTGAGTACAGCAAATATCTTTCTAATACACCCTACACTGATGGTTGACAAAGAGGTCGATAATGGATGTTACGATGATGGTTTTCAAGGAGATGACATTCAGATTTTTTTAATGTGAAATATTTAACATTTTGATAACTTTCGGTCAGGTGAAAATGGCGACCAGCCTGGACTCGAACCCGGGTCTCTTGCTTTGATCGCAAGGGTGTTAACCGGGTTCGAGTCCCGACTGGTCGCCATTTTCACCTGACCGAAAGTTATCACATATAATCTCCACGTGTAGGGTACACGGAAGAAATATGTATTTAACATTTTGTTTGTTAGCAAAATAGAATTCTATTTTCACGTTTATATCCTAATTTTTTTTTTTATTTCTTACAAAATAAAATAATCCTCTACCCATTTATATATCCTCTACGCAATTATTTCAATTATTCCATCCTAATATGTTAACAAATATTTAAAATCTGCCAACATCGATGGAAGATGAAAAAAGTTTCCAGACATATACTATAAGAAAAAATCAAATTTACTGATAAATGAGCAGATACAAAAAAAGCGAATATTTGTAGCAGAACCACGAAATAAAAACATGTTCAGAGCATAATTATCTCATGAACGCACAGAGCATATATGGCGCCTTCCAAAAACAAACACTTCTAAATCAAAAGCATCAAATAAAAATTCAAGAAAATTCAACAGGAATCAAAGCAGCCATTTCAGTTTATTATATTGAATGTTAATCGAAATATCTCTTTTTCTTTTAAACACTGTAAAATCAAGTAAAAAAATCTGCAAAGAAAACAAAATGAAACTCGTATTCGCTGACACTTCCTACAAGTGATTCTAGAGATAGAAATCAATTATATTTATAATACAAATAACTTTCTTACAGGTAAGCCACTGGTTGTAAAGAGATCCAGGATTAAGCTGTCCAGAGTAAAATTAAATTTTATTGCAGTTGTCACAGGATCCACAGTCAAAATTTGGTCTCTGAGACTGGCAGGTGGTAAAGGTTTGACTGCTACACCTATAAAACAAAAGCACATTACTTAAGTAAATGCACAACAAGTGCCACACTTTAAATATTATTATTACCATAGCACAGCAAATTTCGAAACGATGGAACGGTGTACAGGAACTAAGAGAAATATCAGTTCATTGGCTTATACATTATTAATTCTTAACTATTAAAAAACCGAAAACCGAAGACCGGAAACGTTTCGTGCCGCAGTGTGTTGAAGTACACATCGTAGCATTCGTAAATAAAGCTCTCGACTTGACTTATGATATTTCTTCACATATACAAACCAGACGCTGTACCTTTCTAGAGAATTTAAAATGCTTATAATCAAAGAAATTGCATGAATTGAGTATAATACTTTAAGTTAAACAAAAACGTAAAAAAACGGAAACAAGAAAAAATGTAGTCTCGTGGAACGATATTTCGAACATGTGGTTGATCAATTGACATAAAAAATCTGTAGGTCTGAGCTTAAGTTATATGGATTGTTACATTTTCACTAAACTGCACTCAAGGAATAGTAAACATCCATAAGTATTATCTTTTTAATAGCACGAGAAGTAATACACTAAAACTAGCAAGAGATAGAATATTTGTGAACCACAAATGTCCTAAATAAAACTGATAAAATATTTTTCACAATCATCTTCAATTTAATTATGTTACGCGTATGGAAAAACAGCAAATAACGAATTTTTTTCCTAAACTGTCCATTATGCCATGTTGTACAACGGTGTGCTTAATTGACGGTTAGCACGACTAGTATATTCACACGGTTTTGCGCGACGTGTTTTTTTTCATGATACAGAAAATAAACTTTATTCTCTGGAATCAATGATACTCAACATTCAATAAAAAAAAATTCAAGTCAGATATTATGCAGCTGTCAGCGAAGAAAATAAATATTCCTGTATTCGGAGTTGGTTTTCGCTCAATTATTCACGTAACATTAAAATGTTTTAACTGCCGAGTTATGTTGATACTTAGATTTAAGGAATATTTTTGTTTATAGAATGGTGATATTTCCATAAGTTATTAAGATATAAATAAAACACGAGAAAGTGTTTCTCTGCAATATCTCAAAGAGGAACAATTCAAAAAGAGAATGAGAAGACATGTATGCTGTGTTAGACTGAACAAACGTTGAATTAACGTTGAACCAATTTTCAATAGTATCATCTTTCCTATTTTATTTTTCCTTTTGTTATTTTTTTTCAGTTCTAAACAATTTGGGGGATAACCATTTTGAAGTGAGTTCTTCACGAAGAATTTTTTTTAAATTTGATGATTTTTCGAATAAAACGAATTTTTGATTTTAAAAAGTGAAGTCAAAATTCCAGAATGGGTCGAAAATTCATTCCTGTTTTTTTTCTCGAGGCAATTCAAATGAGATCAGCCAACTCTGTACAACTCCGGCAAGGGCCTCATAATTTATGTCGGTGAGTGTCACGGTCAGCTTGATGCAATACTAGCAGAACTACCCGGTGTTGCCCGGGATTTGAAAACAAACTTACAACAACCATCACTCGCATTACAACGCCTGTCAACAGGTCTGGGTTAATATATTAGTTTCACTTTTATTTCACTTTTGTTAATTTCAAAAATTAAATACCACGAAGAAAACCTACAAAAATACCAAACCGTCTTCAGTATTGCATACTTGAGTGTATGTAATTCCGAATTATTATAAAATCCATGCAGGAGGAAAATACAATTTGCACAGAAAGCGCTTAATAAACAAAGCGCATATTTAAGACCTCTGTATTCAATGGTTTTAGTTTCACTTTTAGGTTATGTACTTGAAAACAACGTTCTTCAACGCCTTTATATAATTTTGCTTCCACTATTCGATCACGTGGATCCTCCGCTTCACGTAACGGAATTGAACTCTGGCTGACACATTAGTGAACTTCATAGTAAACAGTCATGCGTGTGACGATTCACATCTAATTTGCAGCCAATTTTAATTGTTTTTCTGCTCTTGTAATTCATCAATATTAAATATATTTTGCTTTTTTAGTTACAATAATCCTTCAGAAGACTTCTTTGAAATTACAAATAATTTCATCAATTACTTTTTCCAATTTCAATTGCACAGACATTGCAAATAATCCACTTTTATTAGTATCGACGTATTGGACATTAGGTATAATTAGGTTTCCGCCACTGTCGGCAACTTCAATCCGCGACCTATACTAACAAAATGAAGCTCTATAGTTCAGATTAAATATTATATATTATGTGATGAACAGTGTTGCGTCATCTTTATAAGATTTTCTGAACGACGTGCTTTTATTGAAGTTTCTTTGGATATTATCCACTGTCTTAACCTAATTGAACATTTCAACAGAAGTAATAACTCTCGCTACGTTTCGGACGTTCTCCTTCAACGTCTATCTTAAGGAATCGTCAGTACAGACACGGTCTATAGCCTGAAGACGTCCTGTACGTTGATGTAGAGTAGTTTAAGTTATTTACAGATGCTTCTTTGATGTAAACTGATTAATAATATGCATAATGTGAATATCACAGGAGCTAACAATTTTTCTATTACCGTGCATTATACAATCAAGATGAATAAATAAATAAATTACAACTTACGATTCAAACCACGAGTCGAAACGTAGTGTACTAAAAAATCACAAAATATATCATAATCGTCCATAAAAAGGTTGTAAGTCGTAATTTATTTATTTAGCTAACAATTCTTATTACTACACGGTGTCAATTTTTAGGTGAAGCTGAAACACGGGCATATTGGTGAAACTATGTATACATACACAGAGATATTCGAACCGTAATGAATAGTAACTAACCGTCTTGAAACTAGACAACATTTCTAGCATTCAGCAGCAAGATTCCATACGCCACAAAGCAACAATTTTAACAACTAAATTAAATCGTCGAAGTAATTTACGAAATTCTACAACGAATTTCCTTTACTGAATAATTTAAGGATATCAGTAAAAATGTTCATTAATAACGACAATCCTACCACCTGTTGGATGTATTGGTATTTTACTCACTTGCTATGACAGAGTCCTCAGCCAATTCTACCTCATGGACGGCAGCTTGATACTTGACCAGTTCTAAGACAGGATCCTCTTCTTTGAAGTTTTCTTGTGGAATTCTCATTATTGTTCGAAAATCATCTTCGCATAAAGAAATCTGACGGACAAGAAATCGCTTTATTTAGACAATGCTGCAAACCGAAATATTTAAAGTAGTCAATTAACGTTTTCTTCTTCTTGTAAATCCTTTGGGTAGTTTTGTATGAGTAAATTGAGTTATTTAGGTCCTCATTGTAAATAATTCTGAAATGATGTACAATTGCCTGACTTTTTGCTATTATTACATTTACATCAAATTCAATAAGAAGAGAAACAGCAATATATAACGCAATAGTTAAAGTGTAATATTCAAAAGCGATATTTTAATATAAACTTTACATTTAATTGTCAGTAGAAAAGTTACCCAAAAATATTTGTTCTCATTTCGATATGTTACAACACCCCCATCTCAACGAAGAAAAATTTTCTGAAAAAAAGAAAACGAATATAAAAGTTGAATTAAGCGTGATAAGAAATTAATACACCTTATAGTCATAAGATCACAGCAGATGTTACATTTACATCAATGAGGGTCCTTACATAAGGGAGAAATAAAAACATTCAAAACAGGACGCATCATGCTGTTTTTAAACACTGAAGTGGACGTTTGGTTTCAGGACAAGTAGGTGAAGACACGTAGATATATCCAACGAATTGTTTTCAAATAAGGATACTAATAGTAGGTTGCAAAACAAAATACATCCAAAATTTAAATCAAAATAAGACACACCGAAAATTTTAAAAATCTCGTACAAAAGGCACTAAAACAGTTTGATAACTATGATACTTTTTTATATATGACAAGATCTTTGATACTTTTATATGTTGGATGTTAAACACTACGCGACTTTATGACCAACGTCGCAACAGCGGTGGTTCACTGTGACTTGCAGAATCCTGCAACCATAGCATTAAAACATTCAAACATACACACTACCTTCTTCTTTCCACAAACACTTAACACAACCTCATCATACACTGAGGATCCCACTCCCCATCTCCTCCGAAGTGGAGTGTATGCTCTCACATGTAGTGATTGTCCCTCCGTGTATGTCGGGCAGTCTGGACGAACATTCAAGCAAAGGATACAGGAACACGTAAATGCATGGAAAAATAACACAACAGTCTCACACTTCGCCAACCACCTAGTAGAAAACACACACA
>NNCF01131592.1:64264-83037 GCA_002313205.1 Laupala kohalensis | reverse complement strand
AATTTTTCTAGGATTTTTGAGAAAGTGGGTTGTAGAGATATTGGTCGGTAATTTCCAATATTAAGTTTGTTTCCTTTCTTGTGTAAAGGCTTCACTTTAGCTCTATTAAATATTTTAGGAAACATCCCTTCCGATAAAGAACTATTAAAAATATTTACGAGTGGATTTAATATAGCATGGGACGAAAATTTAACAACAAACTCATCTATGCCTTGTGAAAATTTGTTTTTTAAGGAGCTGATGATTCCCATGACTTCACTGGCGTTAGTTTCGGAAGTGAACATAGAATTGGGTATGTGGGTGGATATAATTGGAGGACATTGATTTGGATATATTGAGTTCGTTATTTTACCAACTTCTGAGAAGTAAGAATTAAACAAACTTGCGATGTCCAACAAAATTGCGATGTCCAATAGAAACGCCCCTCAATTTATCATGCAATAATAGTGTATAGCAATAATTTAAAAAATCTAGTCCCGCACGCGGTACGCGGCAAGAAACCTACATTCTTCTATCGTTTTAACACTGAATCCATTATCATCCCACATTTATATTTCCCCAGATGATTAACAAGGATATAAACTATTTCTACTATTAATTTGAGAATTTTTACAGTGTCTCATTTTGAGAAATTAAAAATCAAAAGTTTGATTTGAACATGTTAATTTTGTCCTCATTAATCTACGGCATGTAGCAATTCATTGTAAGGATCATTAAATAAACTGTAAAATGACACCTCTACCAGATCTCTATCTCAATTAGGAGAGCTTCCAGAGCAATTGAAAAGTTTTGTGTAGAGTCGTTTTGGGGTGTTCTGTTTAAACTTTTCATTGTCGTAGCTTCCAAACGTGAGGAAATTTTACAAATTTTACTCGGTGCTTTCCTTAATCTATATCATGACTACCGTCCTATAAAATTTTATCAAAATCTGAGATGATGAGGTTTAGACACACTGTTGATTTGACATGGAATGACCCGTACAATAGTTGTCACATGCCTGCGTATGCTCTATCCCGAGTTCTTTGCTGTTTCATTTCTCCTGTGTGAGAGGTACAGACGTGTTCAGTGACGAGTTGAATGCAACGCAAAATGGCGCCCGTGATAAAACAGCGTGTTTTCATTGTGGAGTTTTAAGCGAAGCACAATTTGTGGAAAACGTGTGAGGCACTTTTACGCAAGAGTTTAATAACGTGTTTTCGCAAAACCTCCACGAAAGTCAGTAATACGAAACTTAGAGAAAATGGTGAGAGACGGGCTCTGTAGGAATACAAATTCTAACTATTCATAAGAGTTGGAATACTAGAAAACATTGCTCGAGATAATGCCGATTATCTGTGCGAGTGCGAATTAAGGGAGATTCAGAAAGGACCTGCATCTTGATGCTTACAAATTTTGTGCACAAGTACAAGTATCCAGAGAAACTTTCGCGTGTTAAAGTGGTTTCTGAGTGAAGAGGAACCAGGACTTTTGGATCCTCAGTTTTTCATTGATTTAGAAGAGGTCTGGTGTAGCCTGTGAATTCAGAGAACCAGCAGCATTGTGCACCAGTAAATCCCCATCAGTACAGTGCAATAGTCGTTGCATAATTTCAAGATGTATTTGATACACAATATCTAGCCTCCCCATCGTAACACGATTCTAATTCCAAACAGTTAATACTAATTGTTTCGTCTGGAAACTCTATAATCCATTTGAGAATCAATTCACAGAAGATGCATGACTGTATGAATATTTTAAGCAAGACAGCACACATCGCCCTAAGAAACTTGTTACTGAGAAACAGACAAATCGAGAACAGCACTGCATCGACAACGGTGGCTCTTTTTTCTAAGATTGTCAGTTCTCTTGTTCATGAAAAGGGGCCAATCCCGTGTTAGTCTGTTAAATGGTTTCCAGGACAGTTTTATTTTTCGCATCGTGTATCACTATAGCTGAATTCATCATTATCTGTAATCTTTCCTGGTTCGAGAGTGTATTCCCAAATTCTTGGAAGGAAGCAATGCTAATCCCTCCACTTAAACCCGACAAAGACAAGACATATCTTAGAAGTAATCGAAGTATCGCCTTAACGCATTGCGTTGTTAAGACGCTTGAGAGGATGATCAACAGACGCCTCGTCTGGCATCTTGAAAGGCATAACCTCCTGAGTTTATCTCAGTATGGTTTCAAGAAGTTCCATTTCATGCTAGACAACGTACTTCTTCCGGAAACGGCAATCCAAAATGCCTTCTTCCGAAGACATGTCATTGGAGTGTTTTTCATTACGAAATGGTAAACGATACTAAATGACGTCGTGAAATCTTACAACTCTATACCAGGGGTTTTAGAGGACGTTTTCCACTGATATTGCAGTAATTTTTGGATAAGCGTTTTTTTCGTTACAGAACTCGAAGAGACACCTTGGATCTTCCTCAAGATAACGGTGTGCCTCAGGGCTCAGTCTTGAGTGTGACGATATTTGAAGTGGCCATTAACAGCATAACATCCGCTGTGTAGAATCCTGTTCAACACTCTTTTTATCGACGACTCTGCCATCTTTTGCTCGTCGAAGAGTATCACAAGTGCGAAGCGACAAATTCAACTCGTTCTTAAGAAATTGAATGAATGGTCGAAGACCGGCTTTCGTTTCTCTGCCGAGATAAAATGCTGTGTTCTATTCAGCAGGAGACCAAGCCGCCTTCTAGATCGTCATCTCGCCCTGCAAGACAACGTTCTCAAATTCTATCCTTCAGTAAAGTTCTTAGGTCTTATCTTTGATCAGAGACTTAATTGGATTGAACATCTTACCAACCTCAGAGTTAAAGCATTAAAATCTCGGAACTTTTTGAAGTGTCTGAGTAGCACGGAATGGAGTGATGACCGCTCCTCCATGCTCCAGATTTATCGAACATTCATAAGATCTCAGGTCGTGTATAGCTCTGCTCGTGCCAGCTATTTACAAAAGTTGGATAGTGTACATCATGTACGAATCTGACTAGTTACGGGAGTCTACCACATTAGTCCCATTCCCAATCTGTATGCCGAGAGTGGTGAATCATCTCTTTCCCTCCGACGGTAACGACTCATGTTAGGACACTTTACCCACGATTTTACTTTACCTATTTTTACAACGACAGACAGGTACCAAACCGTTTATGTACCGCTCCAAAGAATTTTGGAAACATTGAATATTGGCGCACAAAATATCTTAATTCAACGTTTCATTAAGAATTCTCCTCGGACTTTGCAAAAGCCGAAGATTAATTTCCATTTTCCGCAATAAGACAAGAAGAACACTCCAGATGCGATGTTGACGTTATATTTTCACCTAATCCTCGACAACATCAGGTCTATATTCCTGTGTAGGCCGATGGTGTCAGCTGCTCTTTGATGTTCCCCCGTAAGACCAGTGGCTACCATTTTGGCGACTTGTGCAGGTTTACACCGCTGAGTGCTACGCCATATTGAGAGTACTAAGATGAACAGAGTGCTCCTGCAGATCCAATTTCTTGATATGCTCTGATTCTCTGAGTGCTCTCCAAGCAATCCAGACTATGTATCCAACCGATAGGCCGATCCAGAACATCCAGGTTGTTTCCCGCGAAGACGGTATGCCGGACGAATCAAACAATGACTGAATGGAACAATGAGTTGTCGGTTGTTGAAGGGAATAAGCTCAGACTTATAAAGCCCTTTGTTAAGTCATGGAGCAGTTCCTGTAGGTAAGCAAGGCGCGAGGTCATACTGGTCCGCCTGTCCTAGGACATTGTCCTCTCTCTTAGGTATCCCTTGCAACTTGGTTATCAACGCGTATGTGAAGAGTGTAGTTCTTCTTTGACAGTGCGCCACCTATTGGTTGCAGAAAATACACCAGAATACGGAGAAAGAAACTGGCTGCTGATTTACCAACAATTCTCGGAAATGAAGCGGATCATGTTAAAAAATTATTGAAGTTCATAAATAGATCTAGGATGCTCCCAAAAATTAACGGAAGGATTTTAATTTTCCCTGACTATTATTGCGTGCACATTAACATGCACGCAAAAATTACTTTAACAGTTGAGAAACAAATATCCTGGCAGATACAATCTCATAAAAATAAAGAAGCAATTCATAAAAGAAAATGATCGATAATTCATAAATCATTCTTCAAAAGTAAAGTTTCGTCATTGAAAAAATAAAATAAAAAATAAGCACGTGTATCTGATATATAAATATAACATTGCTTGGCATTACACTGAATAAAGACTAATGAAATTACCTTTCGCACTGCCATTATTGAAACAATACCGAAGCAGTTAGAGAGGGAATCGGAAGAGGGGAAGTGGGTAGAGTCATCATGACATTTGCGGTAAGTAAAACATAGTATCTGCAAAAAAAGAAGGAAATAACGGGTATGAGTTCAGTCGTTGTCCGCTATTGCACGCTCCAATAGCCCCCGCAAGAAGTTGGTATGTCAATGGTGCGTTGTATCACGTCAAGAAGTGGGTCGTTGCAAATGGAACTGTCCATGGAGCGAAACAGCGCCACTTGGAACTGTCTCGTTTCGTTGCNTATAAGAGACAGACCGAAGTAGCATGACAAAATTCATGCATAATACCAGGTTTTCCAGGTAAATTTCAAAAAATTCCAGGAAGACGCGCACGGCATTTTTAAATGAATTTAACTTTACTTCATACTCGTACAAGGATAAAGGTGAAACAACAATTATTTGGGAAACCCTGTTATAGTACTCTTTGCATTTTCAAAAGAAGTTTTCTAAGGTGATTAAAATGGATATAAAATCAAATTTATCCATAAACACATGTCAGTTAACAGTTAAAAGAGGAATACTGAATAAAAAAAGCAACACTTGTGTAGTATAAAATACTATAATCAGCTTAAAATTGCAAAAAACAAAATAAATCTTTTACGGGTAAAAAAATTCATAGTTTCGGAGAAAAAAAACTGACAAATAATGAAATGCTCTAAATCTACTAGTATATTAAAAAGATTTGTGGAAACTGTATAATGAAACAAATATATGTGTATTGCAAATGTTTGTTGTATTTGTATATACTAGACAAATAACAAAAAACAAATTATTACACATATACAGAAACATTAAATACAAAATGAATAACAAGAAATATATTGTAAATGATAATTATCACATTACAGATTACCACAAGTATATCTAGAGTTTATTAATGCAACAAACAAAAATCAACTTATTAGTAAAATATTACTAAATCAAAACACGAAAATCTTGTACGATTTACACAATATTTTTAGTGATAGTTATTATTTAAATATCACATTGTTAAAAGCACAAATCTACGTGAGACATTTATAAGATTAATATCAACAGTTCCGCTTAAAACTATCTCGCTGTTGCGTCGAGTTCCTTTTTGAACTGTCTCGCTGTCGCGTCGTTGCAACGGCGCTGACACTTCCGTAAACGTTTGAAACAATTGTTAACAGTAAATTGTTCCTATAAACTTCTGGAATAATTATGAAATGCGTGTATTCAGAAATTCGGCGTTATCAGGTTTGATTTGTCATGGAAATACCATCAATGTTAGGCCAAAGTCTGAAATTATACGCGATAATCCAAATAAATTGTAGTGGCAATCTTTAGTATATAACGGTAGACGATAGAAACAAACTCACACTTTTTGCAATTCGTTATATAGGAAAATACAAATAATGACACCCGTTGCAACGAAAGATTTCAGCCAAACCTAGTGCGACTGTCGCGGCAGATTCCGAAACATCATCTCCGCGACGAAGTCTGGGACACCTCTAAACATTTCCCATCAAAACCAAAGGACGAAACAACCCGTTACTTTCGCTATCAGTGAGGCAGAGCTTCCACCTCACAATGAAAGAACTCACGGGAGGGTTATTGGAATGAGCATGTCGCCTTTAATTGAAGAAAAAAGCAGATTTTTTATAGAATTGGTGGCTTATTTCTTAATTTGACGATCCTTGTTATCGCAGTGAGCAAATTCCCTGACTTTTACAAAAACAGAAAAATTCCCTGACTTTTCCCGGTTTTCCCGGTCGCTCGCCACACTGAAAAAGGTAATGTTTACAAGAAACGCATTTAACGTAAACGTGTTTCATAACTCTCAAATTTACAACATATTGAGTGGTCAAATGAAGGGATCATACCTTAATGTTTATTGAATTACAATTAGAATTTAAGAATATGAAAGAAAAAGCGTATATAATTAAATTAAATTTAATAGAGGAGTTTTCGCAAAATGTTTTCATTGTCATGAGTTTGATATTGTACTAACAAGGGAATGGTAAGAGGGGACATGTCGAAATCTGTCCTCATATTTTTTCTTTTTTAGGAATTGTCCATAATAAGTACTCACGTAAAATATTAACTGTCGAGACGCATTGGAAATATTTTTAAGTTGTTGAAAATACCTATAAATAGTTTAGTTTGGCAAGTTTTGCACAACCTTCATAGATAGGCGATGGGAAACTAATTCAAGAGTGTGACAGTCGTACTTTTCGGTCTCTCGCCTTAAATTCCAGACACATTTCTCATCAAAGATTAAATTGTTAGTTTATTTAACTAGGCTATAAAATTGAACTGATAGTAACATCAAGTCATATCTCCATTTTCCCTGAAGCATCAGCTCAAGGCCAACTACACGTCAATTTTACGTTTAGTAATGTGTGGTTTTTACTATACGTGTTTTTCTGCTATGTAAAGTTCTGTTTAGGTCTGGATCAGCCCTTTCAAATTGTGAATTGCAAAAAATATGAAAATCAGCTTGATAGTGGTAACGATTTATTTTGAATTCTTCCGTTTTACATACTTATTTAGATGTTAATACAAAAAAACCAGCTATTTTAAAGTGCGTGTCTCAAAGAGCGTAAAGAATAAAAATGGTAACAAAATTTCTAGTCAAGTAGTAGCGTCCCACAGATTATAGAAGATAAATTATAGATTCTAACAATCTGTGTAGCGTACCTACATCTAATGAGGTTTGGAAGTCTTTTAGGAAATCCCCATTGCACACAAATTTGTTTGTTTGGCAACAAGTGCATATGAATCATGTATTTTTTTAAATTGAAATATAAATTTTATATTTATTTGATAATCTTGATTATTCTATTTTACCCCTTTAAAAAAGTTGTAGAGTATATTTGTGTTCAAATTCAAGCGTTTTTATGAATTCTGCTGGCCCATTTGGTAGGTCCCTCACAGATAGAGGTACGGGGCGGACCCCCTTTTAGCCCAAGTACGCTACGGGTCATGACAATAATTGAAGTAATGAAATACATAGCATTTATTCATTAATTTCACATCTAAAATTTAAAACAAACATTTAACGAATTTAATTAACACGTATAAAAGAAAACACCATCTAGTGCAGTTAATCTATTCAAAATGAGAAAAATTACACACAGCTCCGACGAGAACAATAGAGTCAAGGGTATTAAAATAAACCGGTAGCGTCAAGGGTATTAAAATAAACCGGTAGCGTCAAGGGTATTAAAATAAACCGGTAGCGATGTTCCGTTGAAACGTATACGAGCGCAGAGTTGTACATTTTTCCTTGAGATAATACTCACGTTTTTCCCCTACATTTTCAATAATTTTATAACAGTACTTCATGCGTCTCAGCAATTAAAATTTTACCTGCATACTTTCTTATGATATCTATATTTAAAATATATTTTGCTAAGTTTTCTGAAAAATAACTCACCGCAAGTGATTCCAGACGACCAGATATATCAATATCAGCAATGCACATATACCAAGAAGACGTCAAATTCCGCCTAACGATTACGTTTCCAGAGAGAGGCTTAAGTAGTACCACCTCTGAAGCAACTTGGTCTTTTTCATCTAGTTTTACCCTGAAACAAGAAGAAAAGTATGTTAACTTTAACCTAAACGAAAAGAAATACATATTTTATATTGGTTAAAATTTTAATTGGATCAAGTCGGAGACAACAATCGGTAAGAGTTCGCCTATTTGAAACACGTGGCATCCGTGTTTTTGGCGGAAGGTGGAAGAGTGAATGTTTGAAATGCCACGAGTTTCGGACGAGGTCGGACGTCCACTCGCGATACTAGTCAACACTATGTATTGTCGCCAACTAATTCACACAAGTATCCAATAACAGCCCGGGTCGCAACTATGAGGACAGACCAAAAATCGTGCCCTATTTTGTTTTTTATTTCAGGGAGCGCGTAGTGGTGGCACTTCACTTTGCACTGCGTATTTGTGTAGCGTGTTCGCTCTGTTTTTGGTCAAATATTCGATGTATTCGCAAATATCACAAACATACCATCAACACATGGACTGAACAAGCAAATAACTCAATCGTGCCAAATATATTTGGTTATACGAGGGATATGAACAGGAGCACGTAAGGGTGATGGAGCGCGGCATGTTGCTTGTGCAGGCAGGCATCAGCCAAGGTTGGCCAGTAGGCTACCATGGGGGGACGGAAAAGGTCGTACGGGAAATTTTAGATCGAGCTGATGAGTCTCTGTGTGAGGTAGTGCATTATGTTTAATACGTGGGAAACATTTGCTAACGAAGAAAAGCAGTATTAAACGACATTATCAAGGATTCCACGGAGAGGAATGTTCAAATTTTACAGGAGAATAGGGGAAAATGTTAATACTTATTATTTTTTCTCTATTAGGATTTTTTTTCCTTTTACTATTTGCATAACTACATGATTATTTAATCAAAACAAAAATATAATGCTGTGTGTTCCAATGATCTTTAGAAAATTTACTCCGAGTAGAACGCTTAGTTTCAGAGACCAGGAAATTAATTTGTTACTTTTTCCTGTTGTCCAATAACAGCAAAGTTATTACGTGCCGTTATCTAAGCATGGCGGGTGAACGCAAGTCAATTCGCGTGCTCCATTTCTTGCATCTCACTGGCTTTTACCATTAATGGATGTGTTGACTCCGGAAATAGCACATTTTTTCTTTAATTCATGTTATCAATACATGTTACATAAACAAAGTTAGGAACCGCCAAAACAGTCAAAAAGGCGTTGGTGGATGTTGATCATTCATATTCCCAAATGCAAGAATGCATTTGATATAATTCTAGAAATCTTAAAACTGATTCCTTATTCCAGTTCATAGAAATTCTCCATTGTTATAAAAACAAAAATTATAGAATAAAAAGAATCAAGAGTATATGTTAAAGAACCAGAAAATCAAGTATCGATCTGCTTGCAAAACAAAATTCATTGTTTTTTTCCTTTTTATATAGATCGATTTAAACTTTTCTTCGATAGATGGAGTGGTTTTCATGCAATGAACCCATCATTCGGGAGTAGTTTTCAAAATTACAATGTATTCAACTTTTCTCGATTAAGTCACTCATTTTTCAGGTCTCATTTTCGATAAAGGTGTCCCTCTTCAATCAGGGTGAGGAATCAATTATCTTCGATTGTATTTTTTAAAAAGTAAAACTATTGCCATATATTGTTTTTGATACTATATAACTAAATGAAATTGTTCATTAGTGGAAATGCTAGAAAAACAAACAATAATTACAATGACACACACAAAAAGGAATCAGAGCATTCAGAAAACAGAACTAAAGCCCCAGTAATGAATTTGTACGTAAAAAGGGTTTTTGTAAGAGACGAATTAAATAATAATAAATACTTACACTAAAAACACAGCAATTGTTGTGTTTTTACTTTTTCCTTTTCTTGGTTTAGGTCATTGCTACGCGAAACTTGTACCGCGTCATTTTATACTAGCGGTCCCTCAGAAAGAATTTATATAGCATATGTCGCTCTGATTCTATTCAAAATTATCTTAGTTCTTGTTTTATTAAATACAATATTAAAAATAGTTCACACACACGGGAATTAGTATATATTTGTAGAACGTTCTTCACTAAATAATCGATAATCACAATACACGCTGGACTTACGTTAACCCATTTTACACAAATGGCACAAAAAAGTTGAAAAAACAATCTTTTTATTCATTTATACCAATAAATTAACATTGGAATTTTTCTACTCTATAAAATAAATAATATTCCATACAGAGTACAATACGTCCAATTTTAATTTGTGGTAGAAACTCAAAATGTTTGCTGTTGTGAAAATACAGAGTGTACCGAGAGTAATATACATATTTAAAACAATTTAAAATTGGATATTACGACATACTTTGCATGCGATTGGCAAGTTTATTTTAAACTTTGGTACATTGTGAAATTGGCACAACTCTGGTCTTGTATCGTTTTCCTTTTCACATCCCGAAATCTGTATTTCCTTTTACCAGATATACACCTCAATCGTCCTTCAATACATGGAAAGTATTATTTAACACAAGAAAAAAAAATCGCGTGAAGTTTCTCAAAGAAGACTGCACGAAAATGAATTGTGACTGTTGGAGTTAGTAGAATTTTATAGAATGCAATTAACATGAACAGTTCTACGAGAAAAATCGTAAAGGAGACTTCGCACTGTTTCAGTACGTAGAAATAGAGGTTTTCTGCGTGTATCAGTACACAGAAGTCTGCATTTCGGAAAAGATAACTAATGGCACAAATATTGCTAAAACGCAGCAGCAAAAATTGTGTAATATTTGTGTAATTTGTGATTTGTCGAATAGAACATTCAATTTACAAGTTAAAAAAATATATTTACAATTTGAAGTTCCGTGATCCGATAACAAGCAAATATACTTCCAAGCAACAGTGAAACCTTAACAATGCGCGTAAGGTATTAATATAAGATTTACGTACGAGTTAGCCGGACGCGTTCTATTTTCACTGAGACTCGAGTTTCTTTTACCAAAAAACGTATTGAGACAGTTGTTTCGTTGTATATATCATTACATTCGAACACATATGACTTTCGAATCTTAATATGCAAAACGAATCATTTATAAATAAAAAAATGATAAATTGTCATTTTGAAAACTACTCTCCGATCGGAGAGCTTATAGCACGAGAACCAATGCATGTACAGCAAAAATGGCTTTCGCCTTATTGGTTGAAAAATTATAAAAAATATATATTTTCATAATAACCTGACCGTTTTCCGGTAAAATGGCAAAAACCGCTTACGTGCACCTTAGGGGTAGATTTCAGGGATGCGTGACTCCGAAAAATTTGGGGGAGAGTTAATAATCGTATACAATACTACACTCTACATCTAGTTAACAAGATACAAAAGATTCTTCCCCTGAAGACTTGTTTTTCGTCTAATTTCAGTGTACTACGTGATAGTGGTCCACGTGTTGATTTTTCTAGTTTTCTTTTCTCGAATTACATTATGTGGCAGAAATGGACTTCAGTCTTATGTTGAAGTAATCGAAAAGTTGTGATATCCTCAAGTGTAGGTAAATAATAAACTCATTTATATTTATAATTTCCTTCTTTTTAATAACAAGTGAAACGTTATGTAATCAGTAGCCGCTAATTTCAGAATGAATCAAATTACTTTTATTTTAAAGTGTGTACTATAATATGTAACAATTTATATACTTCTGTATGTCAGTGTTTAAAAGACAGAAGTGTCTAGTTTATGATAAATTTTATGCTAATACTATTTTTATAGTTCGTTTACAAAACATCATACCATTTCATTTATTTTTTAGGTATGCGGACTGAATTTTATGAATTCTGATACTGGAGAAAAATCTAATACCTTACGTGAAAAGACAGGAGAGAAAATTAGAATGGAGTACGAAATAATCTTAAGAAGAAGGAGTACGAAAGTTATGACCAGTATGTCCATCATATACCTCCAACTCACGAAGATCACACGAAGAATCAATTTGTGCGAATAAATAAGATCGTCAGCAACGAAAAGCTTTTGAAGAAAAGTTAAAGAGGAGGTTATTTTTTAATTCAAAAATATAATGAAATCTCTAACTATATAAATTATTAACGTATATTGTGAAGTACAAAAAGATTACACGATTTTACTTTCCGTCGATGCTAATGGTGCTCCAAGTATTAAGAGCTACGCAATATGTTGTGATCATCTCAGCTTTCAGCTATTTTTGTTTATAGAAAAGAGAAGGAAACTGCAGGGAAAACTTATAATTGCAAATTACTAATATCAGATATATCATAAAATATCATTAATGTCAGCATTGATTTCTGATAAGAAGTCGTATGAAACTTTTGTGTTATTACAATAATTGTAGAATTCGAAAAATTTCAGCTTGTATCAGCTGACAATAATGCAGTTTTTTTGAAAAGTTGATATTATTGAACTGTCTTAGAAAGCAGAGTAGGCATTCCTTTCACGTTTATTCTCAGTTTATGCTTATGTGTGAAATGTTGTACCAGTAGTTGATTCAATTTTTCTAAGATACTTTTGTCTAAGAGAATTTAACTTGGCATTATTTGGACAATTTTATCATATTACTTTAATAATGTTACATCAAATAATTTTCAAATATGAAATAAATATATTTCATGTTTTTCATACAAAAGTTGTATTTAGCGCTATTTTTCTTTCTTTCATTTTGAAAATAAAGCATAGAGTATTTGTGTTGTAAAACTATTTTCTTTTCTCCTTTTCGGTAGGTGCCGTGTTTATTTTTCTGTATTTGTATAAAACATATTTATAAACATACAAATACCATTCATGAGAATATTTCGTCATAGTCCGAAAATGAATTAAACATTTGCTTATACCATGCAAAACTGAAGTCTGTCTCATAGAAGTGACGTCACGGCAGTGAACGTAGGTCTTGTAATTTCGAAGTTAGTGCAAGTGGACGGTTTCAGGTGATCGCGAACCTGCGTATTTGACGCAGTGGAGTAAACACACCAATACTCGTACAGAAAAAAAGTTCTCCTATAATTGGTCGTGTTTCAGCAAATACAAAACACGCAATGTCAAGTGAAGTGTCAGCATTACACCAGCAAACTCGGAGAGTGTCAGACTATCATCGGAGCAAGTGAAACACCACGGCGAGACGGGAATGACGCGTACCCCATCGAAGCAGCGACTTCTTGAGACCTAGTGACGGATCGGTGACCACTCAATCGAAGAACTTGGCTTGCCTCCGTCTAGAATTTCAGGAGTGATGATCCAGATACTCAACCTCCAATTAATAATCATAGCAATTAAGAAAGAAACGGAGTTACAAAAAAAATAATTATAGATTTCGCCAAAACTTTTAACGTCATGTAGTATGACTTCTTTATGGCGAAATTATTAATTGTGAACATTGGGGAATAGTATCACTCTGATTTCAACATATAAACTAGATTGCTTTCAAGTCCACATAAGCCTTATTACATGCATCCACTGGGGATGTAGGCCAATGGACAGTTGACTGAGTTATACTACAGTTAATGTAAAATTGAGTAGAGAAAATACATTATGTCTGCACTGGGAAGTAAAAAATTAATGCCGACTTCAATGACATAAACCTCAAACTCATAGAGAAACAGCCATCTCGGGAATCACTCTGCGTTTTTGTAATCAGTTTTAAGTGTCAGGCAACCTTCGTGTCTAAAGTAAATGTACTGGAATTGAATCTACAAGTGCGCTAAGATGGCAAGAAACTCAATTTCTTCGAAACTGCAGGAAACATAATGCAAATTACAAAGTGAATAGCTAGGTTTATCATTGGTGCGTCGGTATGGTGGCAACGCTGCGTACCACTTGAATAGTTTATGGGTACCACCATAAACCCAGCAAATGATAAAAAAACTCCACATTCTACCCATCAAGTTTGTGTTAGTTAGGGTGGCCGTCGCATCGCACTTGCATTTCAATCGTTCTACATCTAAAAAGTCTGAATGAAGACGTTCAAGTAGAACGTCCGACACTAGAGATGGGTAGGTCCGAGACTTTTAAGGAGTCGGGTCCAGATGTACATCCGCGGATGCGTGCCCAGGTTCCGCGTCCGTTGGGCTTGTACAGGTCCAACTCAACAGTCGGGCGGGCGGAGCGTATATCGTAGACCTGACGTGAATCCGACCAAAGCGGAGCGGACTGGAGTGGTTTGGTGCACGACTCACATCTATTCATGTTGAACTTACGGCGGTCGGAAATATGAAAAGTATATTTTTTATGACTTCTTTGAAACCATTTACAGAATCACATGAAATTAAATTATTATTTAAAAAGAAAATGAAATCACAACCCCTGGGTGCGTATACAGAACAAAATAAAACTAATAACATTTCTTAATATTTATTTACAAAACAATAAGTTTACTGCCTACTACAAGTTACAACCGACGCAGTATTTGGTACTTCTAATTTATTTAAAACATGAAGAGAATCCATCCGTATAAACAATCACGTTTTCGGGAATACAAATTGAAACATAATAATGATATTCCATAATATATTAAAACATTCGATCGGTGGACTCAGATCCCGATCCATGTCCGAAGGATACGTGTCCGACTTCCACTCCATCTAACTTCAGCCGCACGGTCCCGATCCTCGCACGCGTACTGGTTCCTTTCACACCGCGGACCCAGATCGCGTTCCAGTTCCGAAAGATACTTGCCCGACTCGCCGTCGGAGCTGTAATCATCCAGACCTGTCCATCTCTATTCNTTTTTTTTTGGGGGGGGGGGGCTTTACGGCTCATGTCGACATCAAAGGTCATTGGAGCACGAAAAACTTGTACAGGTAGGGACTCGTCGAATGATTCAACCCTACCCACTAAAAACCCTCCTGATCTACAACACACCAAAACAACTCACAACATACATCAAAACATCAAATGGATTTTATTTTTTTTGTGGGGTTTTAGGGCTCGTCAACATCAAAGGTCATTAGAGCCCATGCAAGTAGAAAAAATGCAGTTTCGCACCATAGAGAAGAGCCGTAGTGACTCTTCCCCGTGTATGGGACTCGCCGAATATCTCGACCATACCCACTAAAAAACCCTCCTGAAATCAACAAATATCTAAATAAAAAGATGAAAGAAAAGAAAAGAAAACAGAATAAAAATATATTATTTCACAAAAAAGGAAAACAATTTTTAAATATTATATTTTCGAATTACAGAAACGAACGATGGAAACAAATAAGACAGTAAAGATGAAAAGGGAATGCAAATTTTAAACCCTCCCGAGAACTTGTGGGAGGAGCCCCGATCTACTCATAAAATTCAATAGTTTATTAACATTAACCGTTTCATTTCCGAGAATTGTTGGTAAATCTGCAGCCAGACCAATTTGTCTCCGTATACTTGAGTATCTTCTGCAATCAGTTAGTAGGTGACGCACTGTCAGAGAACAGCTACACTCCTCACAAACGGGTTCATCATCAAGTAGTAAGAGATACCTATGAGTGAGAGGACAATGTCCTATGCGCAGGCGGGTCAGCAAGACCTCGTCGCGCCGGGCTGGCCTACAGGAACTGCTCCATGACTTAACAGAAGATTTGATAAGTCGGAGCTTATTCCTTTCAACAGCTAACCACTCATTGCTCCATTCATTCAGAATCCTCATCTTGACGGAATTTAGGAGATCTCGTTTTGGAATCGTGGAGAAATCCACGCGAGTCTTAAGGCATGCCGACTTTGCGGAAAAGTCTGCTTCCTCATTTCCTCTGATACCCACATGTCCGGGAACCCAGCAAAACATTATGTTTTTTCCATCACTTTGCAGTGAGAAAAGTACATCCTGGATATTCTGGATCAGCTTATCAGCTGGATACATGTTCTGGATTGCATGGAGGGCACTCAGGGAATCAGAACAAATCAGGAAATGTGATCCGCCGTAGCACTTTGTTGATCGCAATGCTCGCAATATGGCGTAGCACTCAGCAGTGNAAGTCGCCTAGACGGTAGCCACTGGTCCCACGGGGAAATACCACGGAGCAGCCGACACCATCAGCCTGCTTCGACCCGTCGGTAAACATAGGGATACGGTCCCGGTGTTTGTAGAGGATTAGCTGAAAGTATACCCTCAACATCGGAGCTGGGGTGTTCTTCTTGTCATGATGCAGAATATCGAAAATAATCTTCGGCTTGTGCAAAGCCCAAGGAGGGGACTTACTAAAACCTTGATGTAAGACATTAGGTGTGCGTATATTTAAGGTTTCCAAAATTTGTTTGGAACGATATCCAATTGCTCTCAGTCTGTTGTTGTAGAAAAGGATGGAAGAGAATGGATGAAAAACCGCGTTGTGCACCAGATTGTCGGGTAAAGTTGGCAAGTGGCAAAAGTGTCGTAGCATGAGGATTTGCCGCCGGAGGGAAAGAGATGGTTCGCCACTCTCGACATACAAACTCGGAATGGGACTAGTGCGGTATGCTCCCGTAACTAGTCGAATTCCGGCATGGTGGACACTATCCAACTTCTTTAAATAGCTTGCACGAGCAGAGCTATATACAACGCAGCCATAATCGAGCCGAGATCTTATGAATGCTCGATAAAACTGGTGCAGGGAGTAGCGATCAGCGCCCCATTCCCTGCTACTGAGGCACTTCAATAAATTCAGAGATTTTAATGTTCTTGCTCTTAGGTCTGTTAGATGTTCAATCCAATTCAATCTCTGATCAAAAATCAGACCTAGGAATTTCACAAAAGGATAGAATTTGAGAACGTTGTTTCCCAGGGCGAGGTGAGGTTCTGCCAGAAGGCTTGGTCTCCTACTGAAAAGAACACAGCGTGTTTTCTCAGCAGAGAAACGAAAACCTGTCGTTTTCGACCAGTGGTATAATCTATTCAGGACGAGTTGGATTTGTCGCTCCGCACCTGTGACACTCTGTGATGAACAAAAGATAGCAAAGTCATCGACAAAAAGAGAGTGTAAAACAGGATTCTTTACAGCAGACGTTATGCTGTTTATGGCCACTGCAAATAAGGTCACACTCAAGACTGAGCTCTGAGGAACACCGTTCTCTTGAAGAAGGAAATCCGAGATGTCTCTTCCAATTCTATAGCGGAAGGAACGTTGATCCAAAAAGGACATAAGCATGAGAGGAAGACGTCCTCTAAATCCCCAGGCATAGAGTTGTTGTAAAATGCCATGACGCCAAGTAGTATCGTAAGCCTTCTCGATGTCAAAGAATATTCCGATGAGATGTTGTCTTCGGACGAAAGCATCTTGAATTGCTGATTCCAGGAGAAGTAAGTTGTCCAGGGTGGAATGGAACTTCCTGAAACCACACTGAGATCGACTCAGCAAGTCATGCCGTTCAAGATACCAGACGAGACGTCGGTTGATAATTCTCTCCAGAGTTTTACCAACACAACTCGTCAAGGCAATGCTTCGATAACTACTAATGTTCGTTTTGTCCTTACCTGGTTTTAATAAAGGGATAAGCGTTGCTTCCTTCCAGGAATTAGGGAATACTCCCTCGGACCATGAAAGATTAAAGATATCCAGAAGGTATTCTTTCGACTCGAGACTGAGTTGTCTCAGCATTTCATAATGAATTGAATCAGGGCCAGGAGCAGTGTTGTGGACTGTCGCTAGAGCTGACTCAAGTTCCCACATAGAGAAGGGAGAGTTGTAGGGTTCCCAGTTGGTGGAACGAAAGTCAAAAGATGTGCTCTCTGCTGTTTCCCTTTCTCTCGCGAAATCAGGATCGCAGTTTGCTGTAGATGTTAGGTCAGCAAAATATTCAGCCATTGCTGTTGCCATTTCTCTGTTGTTGGTGAGAACCCGACCCTGATAATTGAGTCCAGATATTGGGACTCGAGAATACCTTCCAGATATCTTTCGGATGGACTCCCATACTTTAGTGGACGATGTTGTTCTCTTAATGGTGCTTAGAAACGCTTTCCAGGAGGTGGATCTGGATTCTTTGATAGTTCTGCGCGCTTTTGCTCTAGCAATCCGATATGCGGCGAGGTTTTCCGGAGATGGACTAGCCTTAAATCTCCGCAATGCTCTTCGTCTTGCCCGAATGGCGGATCGACATGCGTCGTTCCACCAGGGGACATGAGGTCTTCGCGGAAATATAGATGTTTTCGGAATGGATTCTTCAGCGGCGTGATGAATCATCTGGGTCAGATGGTCGACCCTCTCTTGGACACTACCAGTTTCTCTGAAGACAGACAGAGAACGGTACTGTGTCCAATTAGCCTTACTGAGAATCCATTTCTGTGGCTTGCATTCGGAAATAGTCGCACGTTCCTGCAACGACAACCAGATAGGATGATGGTCGCTACCATGCAGATCATCTTCTACCGTCCATTGAAAGATATCAGCAACTTCAGGGGAGCAAATTGATAGGTCTATAGCAGTCCATGACCCAGTGGCAAATGCAAAGTGGGTCATCTCTCCGGTGTTCATTAAGCATAAGTCTTCTCCCTCAAAGAGACAATTCAGCAGTCGGCCCCTGGGGCAATCGCTCGACGAGCCCCACAGTACACTGTGGGCATTGAAATCTCCGAGGAGAAGGAATGGTCGAGGAAGCTGATGAATTAAATCTCTGAGGGAGTTCTCCGAAAAATCTCGTGTCGGAGGAAGATATATAGAACACACGGTTATAGATGGTACTCTGTGAAGTTTGACTGCTATAGCCTGGATGTGGGTTTGTAGGGGAACAGGTGAGCAGAGGATTGTGTCTCTAACAAACACGGCAACTCCTCCTCTTGCTCGATCTCCCGTGGTGTCGTCATACCTGAAGCTGCTGTATCCACGCAAAGAGGGTGAGTGTTCTGGTAAAAGGTGTGTCTCTTGCAGGCAGATACATATCGGATTACGACGCGCTAAGAGTTGTAACTCTTCACGTTGAGTTCTATAGCCATTAAGGTTCCACTGAAGTATGGAAGCCATTAGTGTTTCGTACCTCCGGGGTCAGGTTCGTGAATGTGTATTTCCGCGTCACCGTCGGACAATACA
>NNCF01131592.1:7882-53890 GCA_002313205.1 Laupala kohalensis | reverse complement strand
ATATATATATATATATATATATATATATATATATATATATATATATATATATATATATATACACACATACTGACTAGTCCATACGTATATATGTGTATTTTTGGATTTAGACACGTATATTATACTTGTATGAATACGTTACAATACATTTGCACACATGTGTATAAACATGTATACAGTTAAAAACACTTCAAAGTTGCAGATTTTTGTAGTTGTCATGTATGTGTGTCCATGAATACATATACACAAAAATGCACATCCAAATACATGGTATTATATATACAAACCATTACATACCCATATTTAGCGCCTTTTACTACATAAAAATCGCTATTTTGACAAACCTGCTATTTTTTCGTATTTTCGTAAAAAGACCTTAAACGAAAAATTGCAAAATAGGTCTCAACTTTGAGCGCTCGTACCTCAGATCCTGTGCGCCTGACAAAAAAATTACTAAGGACCAAATGTTGAAAATTTTGTCAGCTACAACTTTTATTTTGAACTTTTTTTTGACATATCCCATATTTTTGTGTCTGGTGGACTATTGTCCAGATTTCCACAAAATCAGCCTTTATTCAATGGTGTATTAATATTATAAAGAGAACTTGGGAGTGAACGTCCCGAGTGGCACAAGGGCAGCCTAGGCCGATAAATGTGGAATCCATTCTAATTATGTCGTATTTACCATATCATAGTTTTTTCGTTGGACTGTCAATTAAAGTACTGTGGGGTAAAATAAGACATTGTTTGAATAAAATAGGAAGAAGAGAGAGTAATTTTCCGGAACAGTGGGTTTGGACAATTGCTGATGCTGGTGGTGACTCAGATGAGTCAACACGCAGTGTTACTGTTCTGATATACTGATCCATATTCTCACCAACCATAGGAAATTTAAAACGTTGTTTTGTTACAGCCACAATGTTAACGACGGCTTTGAAGGGAAAAGCAAAAGATAAAGAAAGAGACGGAGCCAGACCCATAGTACTCTCTGCGCGGACGTCGTCGGTGACAAACTTTCTCGGCATTTATAAAAGAGATGGTTTGTGATAAATTCATATCATTACTGCAAGACCGATGTTTATTATATAATCATTAAAGAATTACGTGATTCCCTTAATATGATATGCAAAATCTTTCAGAAGTTTCTCTTTCTTTGTTGTACGGATGCACCCAGATATTATGACTACACCTGTTATTTATACACTGCTAATATAGTTATCTATCGCGTTCATAAGTGTCTTGAAACGTAAGCGTGACCGAGATTACAGAGACTGGTGCGAGACGATAGGGGGAAGATTTCCGACATCGCAGTATATGGTAATATCACCGACCGACGAAAAACGCTTCGTTGCAAACCAGCAAAAGTCAAACAGTCCTCTTAATGGGTCACGAAGGTGCCTATAAGGAAACGAGGGTTTACGGAGGATAGAAATAATTACTAGGCCTCGGCACTAGGACGAGGATGTGTGCCCAGCATTTCACCCCGGAACCCAGGAAAGACTGAGTACTCATTATACTGCAAGCAGAGTAGGCCTCGGAGTCAGTTTGGATGGTGAGGTGAGGTGAAAAATCCTACACCCCACAAGAGATCGGACCCCGGCTCTCCAGTCCGCAACTTAGCGTTCTACCTACTACATCACGCTGACTATACCCGAAACTTAAATTGTAAGACCAGCCTAACTTAAACCATTCAATATTGACGTAAAAATAATTATTGAATCGTGAGTCACACTTACGAGAGCGGGAACCTCCGCCACCACCCATCGACAGTGAGTTCCGGTGTCGCTGTGTCGTCGGAGGTGGAGCGAGTGCGTTGGGTCGTTGGGAGCGTGTGCGATGCGGCTGTGGTGGCATCGCCGCTTCCATGCCTTCCATGAGTCCTCGGGTGAAGTCCCACAGTGCCAACAGAGCCTCTTGGTGCAATAACAGCGTCATTCCCACAACGTCTAGATCGATGTGTTGCAACACGCCACCATGTTTCGTCATGAAGTCGGGGGTGTTCCGCTTCGCCTAGGTGCAGTTTCGAGGGTTGAGTCGAGGGCGCTCTCACACGAGGCCGGACGAAATTTAAAAAAAATAACATTGATGCAACCCAACGAGTCATATGTTTGGAGCATGATGTTTTCTTAATTTAAAATTTTTGCCTGTCCACAGCGATTTCTTCAAGAACTGACAATTTCCCCTCCAAATAGGATCACTGTACATTGCATAATCTCCGAAAATGAACGTTCGGATAACTTCACATAAAACTGGGAACCTTGAAGTTGACGAGCTCTAAAGCCCCACAAAATTATAATAAAACTGGAAACTCAGATTACGTGAATGAAGTGATATAGTTTGTAATACAGCAAGTAATTATACACACAGAAATACATGTACTTATATTTTCGTATGCAATCGGGAAACGTGCAATGCACATAAAACTCGTGGTTGGGGAAATTATCCACTCGTAATATTGGCGTGGGCATCTATTAATCTGTATTTAAGTTAATTTCACGACTCAAAAAGAGTCGCAGCGGTTTTCGGTGTTGTACTCTTAATACTTTAGTAATTATATATTTAAAAAAACAATACCTTCCTGTAGGTTTTGCTTATATTCTCGAAAATCAGAAAATTATCATAAGTGCTTCAGGAAGAACTAGAAAATGAACAGTCTTTCATTTTCAACAAGCAAGAAGTTGAAAATCACAAAAATTGCAGCCATTTATTCCGACAATTTCAATGTGAACAATTTATTCAGAGTATAATAAAATACTCTCTGGCAGGCTCAACTGGGATTGATACCAAAGAGTTCCATGACACTGCATCACCTCCAACTGTAGTTCACAGTATTAAGATTTTCTAATGTGTACGAGTGGCCTCAAATGTAAGTAAATCTGTGTAGTATCAATTGACTACATATGAGTAAGCGGCTTTACCTGGTTACTATGAATGAGAACAATTCTTAGAATATTATAAAATTCAAACAAAAAAAATCACTTCAACATGTAACACTGAATATCTTTTGCCACCCATTTGCAGCATCTCACCTGAATGCATTTCATAAGAAGCATGTACTTTGCTTCTCCTTCCATAGTGGGCACGTTTACCATCCCAATTTGACCATCGCCACCAGTGAAATTAAGTTGAATTGTGCCGACATTTGCATAGAATGCCAAATCAAACGTTTCTTGGACTAAAGAGAATACCAAACGTCGTATTTCGAATGAGATCAAAAGTTCACTATCTGTGTCATTATCTTCAGGAGTTTTGAACACAGAAATGACTAAATCTGAAACAAAAGAAAATTACATAACACATTTATCAAAATAAATCTCTGGAATATTTGAAAAAATTATTTTACAAAAACCAACTCCACATACCTACTTTGTAACAAAGAGTTATTTATAATCATAGTAGTTTAAAATGAGATCTCACTTGACTGTTCATAAGTAGTATGACCTGCCATTAAGATTATTAGAAACTGCTACATTCACTTCCAACTCCCCTGACATTCTCTGCCTCATATAAACACGGGGTCTCACGTTGAGAGCAGTGAATAACGAGTGCAGGGTTGCTGCTGAACAAATGCTGCTACTGATTCGCCACAACATGATTGCTAATCTAATACACTAATCGAAGGGTGCCTAATGAAATTGTTCATAACGAATATCGCTGCTGAATAAAATGAGTGATTCATCCATGCATTATGTTTGTAACAAGATCGCTCTATGGTTACAACAGATCCCTCTATCTTCACGATATATTATTTCACATTCACAACAGAAATCCTGTCGTTACGACAGAGTTTTACATTTGCGACAGAAATCATATTGTTATGGTAGAAAGTTAAACTTTTACAACAGAAATCCTACCGTTACGGCAGAACGTTGAATATTAACAACAGAAATCTGGACATAACGACAGCAAAACATAGGTGATGGCACATAATTTGGGGATCCTTGGACTACAACAATTTAGAACGGGTTGGGGGCTGCAATCATTCAAAATCAAAGTGAGGTTACCATTCCTCTTCCATAATTCCATCGATTCAGGAACAACCATTGGGATAGTGGGGGAAGGGTATAACAAAGAATTTTATCGACCAACGAGATGAGGGTCAAATGTTTTAATACGTAAATGGCGAATCCTGGGTTGGGGGAGAGAGGGGAGGTGGCAAACTGATCCAATGAGGGAGGACAATAATGCAACCCTTCTCAATCCCTTCTATTAATGTGGGTGAAGGATTTGGGAAGGAAGATGAGAGGTTGCCAGAGAGAGTAAGGATAGTGAAGTGACATCAGTAGTGGGGAAGGGGAATAAAACGCTATTACTATGTTACCACAGACGACAGTCAAAATTTCTTTCTATAATTTAACTCAAGTTTAGCTAATCTTTATAAAATTATAGTTTAGCTCAAGTTTATAAAATCATGGCGGGTTGATTATTCTAAATAATCATTCTCAAAATCGCACATACCACAAATCTTGGCCAGTATAAGAAAATAATGTGATAGATAACATACCTTTCAAAACAAAATCCATTTGGAATTCTACTACTTGCATCCCTTCAGGAGCTTTTTTAGCTCTGCGTGTTTTCATCCTTTGATGTACATTTGGTCTCTCCATTGCCATACGACTTAATTGCGACATAGTTGAAACACGAGAAACAGTGTCCTAAGTATGGAAAAATTAAAAAAAAATCATAAAAATTTTATTAGAAAAAGAAATGTTGGATACAAAGATGGATTTCAGATTTTTCTTAATTTTTCAACACTCGACACAGTTTAGTCACAGTGGGAATAAACCATTAATCAATGGAAATATGAAAACCGGAATCTACAAGTTTTTGGATACTGGAGATATATCCTATTGTAAGCAATTTGAGGGATGGCATTCATTCACTCACAAATTACATTATGAAAGGAATTTGCCAAAATGTTACAGCAAAAATTTGCAAAACAAAAAGAAAACTAAATCTAGTATTTTGTATCACCTGACAATGACTTCAATAACTTTATCTTATGATTTATATTAATTTAGTTTTATGTGTACTCAACTTTGGCACGGTTGTGTACATTAATTCTGTAGCCCCATCCTGGCCCGGGTTTTGCTCAGGTTTTCTTTCGGGTAGAGGCGGATTTCTTATACAGGTTCTCTAGGCTTTGTCTAGGGGCGTGTTTATTGTAACAATAAATCATGAATTTAGTGTTATTTCAATTCTTATGATTTTTAAACACTATACTCAGAATAATCTATAGTTTGATAATAATTTGTACATTAAAAAAAAAAATTTTCTTTCTTAAATTACAAACATAGTGAGATTCTATTGTCACGGGGCTGACATGACGCAAAGGTTTTTACGATAATATCCCTCCAGGGCGGTTGTTTAAATTACGAGTTCCCCTTACATCTCATGATCTCATGTTCCACTTCAGTGTAGGCATTCTGCAAGTACGTCTTTCTAAAAGGCCCTTTCATAAAATTGTATTGGTTCTTAAAAACGATAATATTCCTTATGACAGCTGCTTCTTATGGCAGCCGCTCCCATGTTGTCCGAACTGCGCAGACTCCCAGCGCGTGTGTATCATTTAGTTCTCAATTACATTGGACGCTGCACTTTAGACCCCATTAGTCACCTAAACTCATCTTGCCCGTGGGTCGCTCGTTCGCCGCGGCAAACAAACCCTCCTTGTATCACTGTCTACGCAGCAGGGAGTTTTCTGGACCCATGGAAATTAGGTCACGCACTCACTATTACGCACTTAGGCGTCCTCACCACATCGCTCTCCCTTCCCCTAAATGTATCTGAATGCATGGGCCAACGCATTTACCGTAGTGCCCACGAATTACCGTAGTGCCGTGTGCAACTTTTCCTTTCCCAATTCCTCCTCCTACCATGGCGAGCTTTTCAATATATTCTTACGGCCACGTGTAGTCCCCCACCCCGATGAGGACGGGTTCTAGGGTTCGTTGCGCTCCCGGGAAGATGCACACCAATCCCAGCACCCCTCCCTCGAGGTTACTTAAGCCGGTGACCACCCATCCCAACGAACTTGTTTTTAGGGGGGAACTCGCTGGAGTTCAACCCACCTGAGACGCTGTGACGACCCGTGGCAAGGCGCGAGATCGTCCCGCTCGGTTCATCGTGGCTTCCCGGAGCGCAACCAACAACAGTTCTGATGACGAACAACCTGACGGTATATAAAAGCACTTGGAACATTTTGACGGACCCTGCCGTCCCTACGGGTCCATCAGGTATGTAACGTAATGTTTAATTACTCGCCCATGAGGGTATCATTATAACTGTTTAATTACAAGCCCACTTCGGGCTCATTTGCAAATTCAATTACTAAACCTCTTTTTATATTTTATATATGTTTATGTTTTATTAACCAAGCACCAAGGCATGGACGGGTACCCACTTTAAAAACCTCTTTGCCAAGCGAGTCACTCTATTAACCCTGAAGACTATCCCTTCCCATCGTTGGGACGAAGGCGACGCTATATTTTATAGCGCGACCCAACGCGACACTATTAGTATTATAACTCGCAGCTAACTTTTTATCTTATCTAGGAATTTTTGCTGAAATTTTTGAATCCGTCTCTGCCTTAGGGCCGGGATGGTCCCTTGCTTGCTTCCAGAGAGTAAATTAGTTTATTGTCCTCCACGTGGTCATACGCAGTTTGTACTGTTTTTGACAATAAATTTATTTATTTATTTTGTGAGCTTTAAATTACAAAATATATACTAAGTCTTTTGATTATCAATTTATTTTGATTATATAACAGATGTTAATTGTAGAATAATATTTTTCTTCTTTAAGCACATTCTTGGACAATTTCTTTAGAGACTAATGAACTAAAGATAGTAAAACATTGATAAGAATGAACAAACTAACTAACCAGCTTAAACTCTGGTACCTCCACTTCCTCTTCATTTATTTCTGTATCAGGTGGAATCAAACTATTACATAAACTTGCCATGTGAATAATTCGTTCATCTGTCCAAAAGAGAAAAAAAATATATTGATCATTACTACCACACTTATTTCTACATGTTAGTACAAATAGTTTAACTCTCGGAAATTCCAAATTGCTCACCCTCCAAATTCAAAGAGACAGATGGCAGAACAGCTTCCATTTTGCATTTTGGCAAAGATGATTCTGGAATAACACTTTTTAGAAAAAGTATTTCTAAGGAAGTAGGCTCCAATATGTGCATTGCGCAACGTTCCTTGGAAGCCAATGTCTTTTTCCAATCTTCATCAACCAACACCATCAAAATCTAGGCATTTAAATAACCCAACAAATATTAAGAAGAGTCAAAATTAGAGAAATTCTTTTTCTTATCTCCCAAACCAAGAAAACAGTAGATCACGAGACAGCCATAATCTATTCCGTCTCTTACAAGTATTGCAGGATTTGGAGGAGCAGTAAAATTGAAACTAACTTATCCAACACTACCATATTTTCATTGTGTCCCAACCTATCATAGATTTCTCAGAGAAATGAACAGGAAATTTTTGCCTAGTGTAGTTTCTCACTTTGTCAATATATCATGATAACTGGTAAGTTCATTCCCTTACTTCAATGTTGATGAAACTTTATTACCTGTATATCCTCTAGACGAATTACAAATTTTTCATAGCATTTTAGAGCCATGATTTCCAAAATTGCTTGTTTCTCCATGCCTTTTTTATGCAAATCCTTGACTGTCTCCAAAGTGTCACGATCTTGATGCATTGACACCATACTCAAATGGCCAAGGTTAACAATAATCAAATCCTGATCCTCACTAGAAGAGATAATATACATTAATATTAAGTGATATGAAAACAATTGTACACTTGGGTTATGCAAGGTTCAGTTCTACAATTCATTTCAGAATAATTCTTTCCTGAAAAAATTGATTAAATGGTAAATGTTAACTAGAAAGTCACAAGTTGATCATAATACAAAAACATCAACGTCAGTTGGTCATAACTCCAGTGATTCAAAAATTGTTTTTATACAATTTTCTAAGCATTGAATGAATTTAGAGAAATAAATGTTACAAAACCAAATGTAAAATGTCTGCACATACAGCAAATTAGGATGAAATTAATCCCCTGAGGAACAAAAGAAAAAAATAAATATCCCCTAGAAAATGCTGTAGACATAAAGACCTTTAAAGAAATGACAGTGATTGTAATAAATGTTTATACAGGTTCTCAATGTTGAATAATTTTGGAATGGTCTACCTGTTCATCCTTCTGAACAATGATTGTAATCAAATGGTTGGATCAACTTTATTCATATTTTGTGCATGGAGGAGATAATGCAGTTATACAAATCTTCTAGAATATACTCTCTTATGTTACAAACGAATAGCCATTCGATGCAACATACGAGAGGATATGGGGAGACTTGTATTTTTCAACAAGCATCAAAGATTAAGGAACGGCGGATTCTTGTAAGCATGTATCAGATTCACAAAAACAAACATTTATTACATTTAAATATATACATCAATCTTCCTTAAAGCTATGTAAACAGAATTACAGTTCAACTGGCAGTCTGTAAAACTCTTTTAACAGTCTGTGAGTTATAGTTTACATCAAATTTTCCATCAAATGTTGGGGGGCATCACTTTGTATTATAAATCTATTAGAATCTATCTGTCAGAATACATATTTACCATGGCATGTCTAGAGGGATAAAATAGAAAATTATATTCAGAATTACCCTATCATCAATATCAAAATACTAAATATTATAATAATAAACATACTGTTTAATTTTTCCAGTTTAAAATAATATCAATTTGTTGATGAGAATCTAAACTAAACTAAACTAAACGTGACCTATTAGTATAATTTGTTGGGCAACATTTGATGGGCAAATCCATCCCTAGTAGGTCTGATTGACCAAAAGTGCATTGAAAATAGCCCACAGGGTAGATAAGTTTGACAGTACTGCTATAGAATGTTTGTTTATAACTGGTACACTGGTAAAGAGTGCAAAAAAACAAAAATCAAAAAACTCCTAAAAATTATTTCTAAGGGTTAAATGTATACTTGAATAGGTTCATAGGCAAATTAATGAGACATCAATGGCAAACGAGAAAAAATAGGATGTTTCCTGTGACTGTCACATAGGAGATATTCATTAACTCATTTGCGGGGAAAGGGTGGAAAAAGTTGAAAACACAAATTGTAATCTAAATTAATTTGAATTATCTATTTACATCACAAAGGATATTCTAAAAGTTATTTTCAATTTTCAGACTTGTTTCGTGACATACGCAGAATACTTACTATACATTAAATAGGATGTTTCAAAACATTTTGAACGCAAGTAACAACAACATTTTTTACACTTTTTTTGCTATCAAAAAATACTTAAGAATTTCAGGTAAGCAATAATTAAAATACAGAATCATAGAAGTAATCAAACATGTATTGAAAGAGTGGAAAAAGAAAAAAAAATTGGTGTTTGGTTTTTGCAACATGTCAGACATGAGCTTAATTAGTTTTCAAACATACAGAAATCTCTTAAATTGCGGTGAACCTCACTGCCAGGTAACAGATTAATTATGTTACGTTGAATGAAAATGGGAGACAGGACCAAGATTTGAACTCAAGACTTTCAGCTTAACACACAACTGCACCATCCCATTCACCACTAGACCCAGTCTACCATTGACATTCAACTTGTGGGACTCACAGATCTCTGTGTTCATTTGTTTTCCATACACCATTGCTCTCAGCGATTTAAATATTGCCCAGTCACAGATTAGCCAAGGAGAACAAGCAAAAGGGTGAAACCGACTGATAATGACTAGTATTTACGCTTACAAGTGGTTGGGGAAGTAGAATCAAAACTTCCATCAAACTCTTCTCCATACTGGAAGATTTTAAAAATTTATTTAGTCAAACAATAATGTTTTATTTTGGTGCAATTAACAAACTATATTTTAGACTATCAGATATGCTTAATAATAAACTATTTCCTTAACATTTATTTTCTACGATAATAGGTTTCCCTTAGAAAAAGAGAAACAAATATATCGTTTATGGTTCTGATAATTTTAATTTTTAAGTATTCTGGAGAAGACTTGCATTCATATTTTCAATAATCATGAAACCTGAGAAACATTAAGGGAGCTTGAAATTATTAAAATTATAGACAGGGGTATAAATATGAAACTAAACTATTTTGTATACTCATTCCCATAAAAAATATAATTATGGAAATATAATTATGTGAATCTTGTGCATAAAAGGGTCAAAAACACACCCAAAGAATCCAGAACACACAATGGTCATCATTTCTATTATATGCATTTAATTGCAAATCGTGAAAAATTTGAGAAAGGATTTAATAAAACTAAAAATAAACTGACACCACCTAGCCCCAGAGAGACAATTTATATACAAAAAATATTAGGGCATGCTCCATATTGGTAATAGATGTTTGGGTACAAACCTCCTTTGATAAAGACCCGAGCTAGGCAAAATAACATAAGATGAACTTAAATCAATGTTTATTTCCAATACAGAGTGCTTCTCAATTGCATACTGCATCCCAACAGCAGACATTTCCTTTAAATCAGGAAGCTTGGCCACTGCAGCAGCTTGCAACCTGAAAGTTTGTGCATTAAGTTTTTTTTAACATTATTTCTTGTGAAAGCAACAGCAACCAACAAAATAGTAATATGAATTAAATATACTCACTGTGCCAAAACTTGATTTTGAGGTGGAGTAAATATGTCAACAATCTTTAATATGGTCACTGCATCAAAAACAATTTCTAAAGGCCTTGATGTCACCTGCACAAGTTGATCACACTTTGCATCAAGAGGGTTTGTTTCAACTAACATATCAATTAATTTTGTTCCTGGTTCCAGAGGTTGGTATGAAATCATATGAGGGATTTGGTCACCTTGCTGCATACCGTAGATACCAAAAGATCCAATAGTTGCCAACATCCTGAAACAATCAAAAGGTATTCATCTCATTAAAAATTTTATTAAAGAATTAACTGTTAAAATATCCAAATTCTCAACTTAGTGACATTGTTAATCTCAATTCCAAATTAAGCAAATTGTGCTACTCATTCTGAAATTTTTTTAAATCTAGTATTTGTAAATTGGAAATGTAGTGTGCTTTTGAAACTTATCTACATGGGGTGATAGGAGGTAGGAGGTGGGTGGTAGAGGTTATTCTTAGAAGGCAGGCTAGTTAACTTGGTTTCCCAAGTAGAAGGTGGTAGGAGTACTAGGAGTAGTAGTAGTAATAGGTGGATAGGAGGAGGGGGGTTTGTCATAGCTATATGAGCTGAGACATTGATTGGAATTTACATTTATGAAACAGCTGCTTCTGTTATGACAAAATTATCAAAATCCCACCCATTCTTTAGAAGAAATAGCCTATGTAAAGAACGCAACATGCATAATAAGAATAACATTCCTCATCCTAGCACACCAAACAATCTTTATCAAAAAGGGTCATTCAGGAATCATTTATAACTCCTTTCCAAAAAAATGTAAAAGATATTCTTAAATTGAATATCTTCAAATATGGGATTAAAAGCTTCCACACACAATGATTTTAACAAAAGAAGTTAATACAAGTTTCAATTTCCTAATAAATTTTAGATTTTTAAATACTCGTAAATTTAAAGATATGTTTATTCCTCTTATATTATATCACACCACTGCCATAGTACTAATAAAATTATTTTTTCATTCATGGATGCTCTTGCGTTTTTTAAATTCAAGATAGTTTTTTTTTCTATCTGTGCGGAACCCAGGCATATTTTTATACATTATTGTCTACGGGCGTGTTTTTGTCTAGGGGCGTGTTTATTGTAACAATAAATCGTGAATTTAGAGTTTTTTCAACTCTTATGATTTTTAAACACTATACNAGTTCGATAATCTTGTACATGTAATTTTTTGCGTAAAATTACAAACATATTGACATTCTATTAGTATTATAACTCGCAGCTAACTTTTTACNTGCTGAAATTTTTGAATCCGCCTCTGCCTTAGGGCCCTTGATCGGAATTGATGGGATGGTCCCTTGCTTGCTTCCGGAGAGTAAATTAGTTTATTGTTCTCCACGTGGTCAAACGCAGTTTGTACTGTTTTTTTACAATAAATTTATCATCTTATTATTATTATCATTACCTCTATAACCTCACCTTGGATTGGGTTTTTCTCCAGTTTTCTTTGAATAGTGGCAGATTTATATATACATGGGAATGTAATTAATACATCATCATTTATCTCTAATTTTTAAGGCTTATAATTGCTATGATTTATTTTGGATATAATAAATGGATAACAACATGTATTTGTTGAATAAGAGTTGTTTTTTTTTTCAAGAATAAAATCTGCCACTGCCTTTGGGCTCTTTATCAGGATTGATGGGATGGTCTGTTGCTTATTTCCAGTGAGTACATTAGTTTAGTGCCCTCCCCACTCCCCCTCTATGTGGGTATATGCTGTTTGCAACTGCATTTTTGACAATAACATTTGTTTTATTTTATTTTTGTCCACATCAGGTATGATCTGTGTTTATACATTTTCTTGTAAGTTAATAGTGGAAGGATTAATTTAATTGTATCATTACTATAGGTTGGTGTGAATCAATTGTCAACTGTTTCCATCGTATTAAAAATACGAACAAACAGAATAATTTGTGGAAATGATTTTTAATGGAGAAAGTAAAAAAATGTAACTAGTTTACATATCTAAGTTGCCATATTCTTTGAGATCAAGATACGTCACATGAAGAAATATGGTACATTACATATTTCATGGTATTCATATATGTCATTTTCAGTTAAGAGTAAAAATTGTTATAATAATTTGTTGCAAAATATTATAACAGTTTGCAAAGTTTTATGAACAATATTTGCAAGATTTAATTTGGCAATGTAACAAGTTTTACATAAAACCAGGAACATCAACCATACCTTTCTAATTCTTGAAATATGTATTGTTGATACTTACTTAATTGCATCTGCTGCTGGTCGTTGTTCAAGATGCAAAATGACATTCTCCAATTCTACGAACATAACCCGAGGCTGAGGGTATGTTTCATCTAAAATATCCACAGTAAACCCTTTCAATGCAAAGTCAAAACAATTTTCTACAAAGTGTAGTGGATACTGAGCAGGAACCAAATTATCTTGATAGTCAATAGCCTTGAATAATTTTTGTTTCTCATCACCAGTCATTGCCTTTTCAAATTTCTTCACTAGAGGCAGAGAGAAAACAAAACATGTTCAAATCACCATCGACTATGATCAACTTTTATAGCATATCCACTAGCAAATGCTACATCATTAATTTCATATCGCACACAAATTATTTTTCAGCACAGAAATATTTGTTGCACACTTTTAGTAGTCAAACTATTTCTATTTAATTAACAACTCCATGATTTATGAAATTATCTTTAAACACACCAACAACTGCAAATATTTCTATTCCATTCTCTACAAGAAGATAAAACCAACTCGCGCATGATATGACACTTTTTTGAAAAAAAAAAAATTACCAGTTGGCCTAGCGGCATTACAGAGGGTTTTTTACTGTTTACATACGAACTTCTGAGGAAACTTCCTAACTTGATACTGAGTGTATTACTCATCACGTGTAACAATGTTGTGCATGATATAACATTATTCATAGTAATATATTTTTATTTTTCTTACGATAGAAAGGGAGGTAAGAACGTGGAAGATAACAACATTTTCTACACATCATATGACATGATGAAATGATATGATTCATATTAGACAATTACTTGAGCCCACGAAGTGAATATTACATTTTGATACACCACATTAAGAGAAATCAGAAATATAGGCAACCCGTTAATCATGTATTACGGGACAAGAAGAAGGCATTCCTGTGATTCTTATATAGGCCAGGAAACAAAGGGTTGTGACTACGATCAATGAAAAATTGAATTCCACTTGATCGACACATTGTCATCAGTTAGTCCGCAAAGTTAAGCATCAGTTAAGCCTTTCTTACTTGTGTGTATTGAGTATCAAAGAGAACTTCTCTCTCAAATCTCTTGCTGTGAAGAATCCGTCAATCATTACGAGAACAATCAAATTTGATGAAGTCATGTTCAAGATTCAATAGAAACAAGATTTGTTACTGTAAAGTGTTCAAAATAGTTATTTCTCACAGCGCAATTTTTCGTATAGTACGTTTAACATAGCAAATTTGGGTCATATGCCGAAAATGAAAAAAAGGGGGGTTTATGAATTTACACTTTATAGTCCTGACATCACTTTATGGTAAACATATTATGTCCACCCGATGAACATGTTCATGTACGTTAAATTTGTTTAAGATTTAAATATTCTTAGAAATGCGTTGTTTGTGAGTTATTCGGAAAATAATAATAAAAATTTGAGTTACATTACCGTTGATGAAATTTCCAAAGAAAAATACGTATTCAACACATGTTATGAACTTCAGTTTACATATGAGCAAAATTTTCTGGAAAATGTATTTTTCTTTAGTTATACGTGAAAAAACAAAAAAAAATCGGTTTTTGAGTCTCTCCTACCAGGAGCACAAGCAGCAAATTATTGCAAACTTCGAATTACTGTTCTTACATTATAAGAAAAGATTAAATCTGTATCCAGTATTCCACAAATTAACCAGAGGAAAATTCTAATTTCCCTAGCCTAATACCCGCTCATTTTCATTTTGCACTAATTAAAAGATTTCATGATTGAGTAAAACTTGTATCTAATCTCAGTCATCATGATTCACAGACGAAGATAAAACAGAAGAGAACTTTGTTTTCAAGCAAACTTCAATCGGTTTTCTGATAAAAAAAATTCTAGTTTTATAAATACTGTGATGTGGACAGTAAAATCACAGAGATACGATTCGGTGATGCATGTCACACATTCAAAGAAATATTCAATTGGCAATGTACAATTATTTCAGGCGTATGAGCATTATTTCTGGCATTGTATCTAGCAATTATGGTATGTGTTATCAACAGCGATCACATACTTAAAGCAGCAGCGGACAAGGATGTGGTTTCTTCCTCCTTCGGTGCACTGGAGAACCAATTCCTGAACCAGCCGCCACTTTGGGCAGCGGTCTGAATGTCACGAACCACCTAGTGGCAAAGAGATGCCTGTTAGTCCATTGGTTGAATTCATCACACAAGAGAAACAGCAAGGAAAGTAGTAGAAACTTATTGGGATCCTAGATAAAAAGAAATTGGGAAACTCAGGGGTACACTGTCAAATTATATAATGTCTGCTACATTTTTTTCCGGCGGTATTACTACACAACATTTTCAAACTATTTTTACTCAATGAATCACAAAAAAAGGTCTGATAGATAAAAATATCACATAAAGGTTATCTAAAATTTATAATTGTTTATTTTGATTTTACTCTTTGAAGGTTTGTTTTCCTATTTATATTTCCATAGAATTGTTTTATATGAATATGTAGTTGTTTTCATATTTTCATTTAGTTACCAAGATAAAATTAACTTATTTGCTCATGTACTACAATCACCTGACAATGAAATAAGTAGCAGTCAAAATGTCGTTAACTTTGGAAAAATATAGTCTACTTACAAGGTTGAACAAAATATTTCAATTCAATATGATAATAGAAGAGAGTTATGTAATATCAAATTCACTCAACGCGTTGTGAGCCACCTGGCAAATTCGAACTCTGTTAAGTCATAATTAGAGTATGAACTTGTTCCGATCAAATTTTAGAATACGATACTGTCAATTCTATACTTTGATATGTCCCAAAAAATTAAATCAAATAAAAACATATTATCCCTATTGTTTGCATTTTGGGAGGTTTAATGCAGTTTCAACACAGTTTTAAATCCTCAGTACTTGTTCATCAAACTCATAAGAGTTGGTGACAATGTATTTTGCATACAATTTAAAATATGCAATTAATAAGTCGTACAATCAACCTTCAATTTCCTTTATCAATTTGGATCGATTTTCTCCTCACCCTAGAGTGAATTTTTGCATCTTAATTGTGTGCACTTTATTCGATGAAAATTGATTTTAGCATCCTGAACGAATTAATGTACAGCTTAAGATCGGTTCTCATGATGACTTTTTGATAAAGTCGGTTCTCATGATGAGAGGCCCATAGCCAAAAATTTATTGTATTTTTCAGCAGCGGCGGGGGACTGATAAGTCATTTGCCATTATTTCATTTTTTTATCATCAAAGCTGTTAAAATTAAAAACATGTTTCTTTTCAATATATTATTTAACGTTCTTAATTAGTTAACAAAAGGTAAATTCACAATATTAAAATTGTCTGAAATTTCGAGGGCAGGATTCCAGTCCTCGCTCGGACTACGACACTAACTATCGAATGTGATTCTGGACAAATTATCTTCGACAGATTCTTCACTGACATTCTAACCCGTGATAAGACGCACACGACGATAACGAATCTTACCTGCATTTCTGCCTCTTCACGAAGAACTATGACATTGAAGACATCAAGCAACTTCTCACAAACGACTAGATCATCGTTGACTTCTGAAGATGCCTTTCGTCTCAATTTGAGAAGGTAGGCACGCATGTAGCGTCTGCATAGTTCTCTGTGCTCACGCATATGCTCCCAGCTCCAATTTCGTCGCACGCGTCGGATGTCATGTTCCAAGACGCATTCGTACGCGAACTTCCACCTGCGCAAATCAATCGTATGTCACAGAAAAACTCAAGTTTCTCATGATTCCAAACAATAAATGACACCTCGCCATCAAATTAAATGCTTCTCTAGATATTTTTACAATCTATCTGAGCAAATACAGACAACTCCTTAGAGTTTGGTCTATCATACATTGAGAAATAGTCTTGTTCAAAATTTACACCAGGAGATTGAATTTATGAAGAAAAAAATTCTTTTTACATTTACTAAATAATTTTATTACTAACGACGCCATCTCTCTACGCAAGAGCGGTTTTTGTCTATTATAGACCAGTTTTCGAACGGTCTGTATTTTGAAAAACTTAAAAGTATTGTCATGAAACTTATATATAACCTTTTGGACATCTCAAAACTAATTTGAAATGGGTTTTCAAGTGACGATTCGCTCGCAGGTCTCTTCTTTTTGGGGGTGTACATTTTTTAATACAAACCCACCTCCCGAATTGATAGAGTAATCAATTCCGAGCAAAAATGATTCCATACATTTTTTTTTTTTTTTTTGAAAAAAATAATTTCAAGCTTAGAAGCAATTTTTGGAGCAAAAAATGCACTTGTTCTTCTATGCAAATGAATTGAAAATTACAAACTTTACAGAAGATATGAAAGAAAAATTTAAGGTAATGAAAAAATAATAACATTAAATTGTTTTCAATTATGTAGGTGAAATATTAAGAGTTTGCTGAGGGTGGCATCGTGTTCACTGAAGTCACAAATAATATTAAATAATTTAAAATGGCCAGTTTCTCAGAAAAATACATGGGTGTTTTCTCAAAGTTAATATTTCAAATATATTTTTTATCCCCTTCAGTGAAAAACATCCAAGTTATGATGGAAACAATAGAGCTATTAGTTTTTAGAAAAAATCTACAATCAAACTACTAGTCAAGTCATTAAGTACTTGAAACAAAAATTGCAAACCCCCACTTGAAATAAAATAGTCATTATCTTCAGCGTGCGTTGTTTGGCAAAAAATGTATAGTGTGTTTAAGTAAATTTTATCAAATATATTGCAATAATGAAACATTTTCTTTCAAAAAGTTCACAGTAGACATGTTATAAGCAAGAACGAATAAAGAGATTTTAATTGTTAAGTATCCTTTATTTTTGTACAAGTGGAAAAGGCATTTACATTTTCTCTTTGATGACGTTAACATTTTCTTCGCTTTTATAAAGTTAAGTGACACCCATCATTTTCATCTCAGAGAGAAGGGCAGTCGGGTCACAATAAGCACAGAATTTACAAAGTTTTATAGTATTCACGAGTTCACTTACCATACTTTTGCTTGACCTACCACTGGAACGTCAGGTCGATATTTTTGGAACATAGTAGCTGTATGCATCATTCCTATTGCGTCGATAAATGCAAAAAGAGATTGATACTGTTCCTTAGTAATACCTAGAATGGATCAATTAGTATTCAGAAAAATAGAGCTACATTCATTGAATATTTAAAAAATCATTCCTGGTGAAACTACTGGTTATTATTTTACTTTCCTTCTTCAGTTCAAAGAAATATTAGACAACATATGATTTGAGACCCTACTTATTTTAACCACTAGTATGTTCAATTAACAAACTGTAATATTTAATAGTCAAAGGAGCAGATTTGAAGAAAAAATTGAGATTGCTAGTTTCTTGATATAAAAAAGGGAAAATATTTTTTAAAGAACCAAAAAGCACCTTTGATCAATGCTTTAAACCATCTTGTGGAAAAATATTCTAAGGTATCTTTCTGAGATGAACACATACTTTACATCTTATTTTCACTAACTATGCAAATATTTCCAATGCAACTTGAAAACATACCAAGAGCTAGTTTTTCAAGAGTGAGTCCTAATTGGATTTTGGGTGTTTTATAATTGGTGCCGTCAGTTTCAGGTTTTGGGTTGATCCGTAACTGAGCTTTCAGGTTAATAGGTGCCAAAACTGAAACATAAAAAGTGGTATGCATGTTCAATTTTACTTAGAACTGAAGAAATGAACATTTATAATGAATCAATATGGGTTGAGACAAGGAATAATCAGTTTAGGGAATAAGTATGATACTTATGACAAAAACAAACTAGCACAAGACAGAATAATATAACATTTACATACAACCAGGACATAAACCAAAAAAAAATTAAACTTTCAAAAGATCAATGTTAACATTGCTACTAATAATGTGGCAACAAAATGTTCGATCTTCCTCTATCCAAGGGGTCCAGACTTGTTATGTGTATTAATATATTCATTAAAATAAATGAATAATTTTCTGAATGTGGGAGTATATCGAAACCAAAATTTCTCCGAGTATATTCCATTTATCCACATGACTTACATAAATAAAATTCTGTAGTACAGCAGGATACCAAATACTTTTGCCATCAAAGAGAATTCTCCTACACAACTATTCAATATATCTCGATGAAAAAACTTCATTTTAAGGAGATATTTTCCCTTTATATTACCTAGGATTAATTAAGAGTTTTCCAAGCATGTTTTGAGATTAACATAGAACCAAATGTAGATATTAATCAGTCGGATATAGATATTAATCTTAACTGAGCGCCCAATCTAGGTAAGTTCACATATATTCCTCTCGGTGTAGCTTATGACAGATTCATAAGCAACACCAACATTTTCGAAAGTTCCCAGTCTCAGGTGCAAATATTTAATTAAAGACGATGAAATCGTGTCACAATTGCTTCTGTAATAGAGAAGTTCTCCAGTGAGTCTGTCGAGGCACACGATCGGAGGACACCGCGTCGAGGTTCCTCAATGCCCTGGCCGTAGTACTTCGACGGACTCGCAATTATGAGAATGACAAGGATGATGTGTGAATGAGGTGAGGGGTGAATAAGAGATGATGAGAGTATGTTGTGGTGGAATGATAGGTAGGGGAAATGGGAGTCCCCCGACAAGACCCGCCGCGAACCCGCTTTGCCCCACTTGGATCAACCGCGATTTGAACCAGTGTCACCAGAGGCAGAAGGCGAGTGCGCAATGTACAATGCTACGGGTAATAAATTAATTGAAAATTTGCATACCAATGTTCTCTGAACACTGTTACATAACACCAACCTTTCATACATTCAAGAGAAGGGTATAACGAAGTTTCTTTTTACGTTAATTCAAAATTAGCCCAGCGTGTATTTAAACTCCCAATAAAAATGAAAATTGATAACTTGTAATATTCATCCCACAACATGAAACGTACAAAATTATTTCAGATTTAAAGAAGCAACGAAATTTCCGTAATTTACATAGTAATCACACGTAGTAGTGTACATAAAATATTGAAAGAAGTCGAAACCAGAACAAAGTTCGACCGCAATGGATTTCCTTGAAAATAGTTATACATCCCCTAGATTCAAAAATTGTATTCTATGATACCCATGTGTGCATCTTTACGTTAATTACCGTTCTAGGCGTGTTTTGGGCGAGGAATTATTTTTAACTATTTCCTCTAACCCCACCTCTGTTGGAGTGTGTCCACTACATTGTCATAATGTAACAACATGTATGCATTATTTCAATAAGAATATATATTTTCAAGTAATATAAATATGCAGTAAAAATCATATCACTCAATACGCATACAACACTATTCGTACAAATAAATTATAAATATACTGTTACAACTGAGCAGTTATAAAATACATGCAATGTATCTGGGGTATAAGATGTTTGAATTAGTTTGTAACGTACTTTAACAAAGAATTTTAAGAGACCAATAAATCTGAAAACTATATGCCAGAGACTACAGTAATATTATTCGAATGATAAATAGCCACCGAAGCTACTGTTTACGCTAGTTGGTTTGCTCCAGACTGTTCCTAAGCTTGAGGATTAGTGGCAAATAGAGATCACCACAGTTTTGCACAGGTTTGGTCGACAAGATATTTCAAGTTCTAGGAGCAGAGAATAAATGCATTACATATTAGCAAGGAAACTATCCAGCTCTTCGCATCTAATATTCATTGACTACTGAAAATTTAGGTGTTAGTGCAACAGGTACCATAACACTGTGTTAATGTATTCCTGGCAGTAAGGTAGGGCAAATTTGACCAAATGATTCCTTTTCGAGCATACATCAGAAAATTGTTGAATGTATACAATTGAAATACTAAAAAATGGTGTAATCACTTCTTCGGCACGCCATTTTATTTGTATGCAACAACAAAATTATCTGATTAAATGATTTTTTTCTTTTCTAGAACATTTCAAAAGACTTTAAATGAGATTTGTAATACATTTTTTAAAACTTTTCAAGTCTTTACAAGTCTAATAATCATTCGCTATACTTATTATTTGTAAATTGTATATAAGTATGAATGCACTCGAGAACATGAGGAAGCTACATAACAGTAATATTTTGTCCCAACCCAACCTGATTGTACTAATGGAACTTAATTTTCATAAGCATTGTTCACAACATCACCTACTGCAACTGGTTAGAAATTGATTTACAAAATTTGTAATAGGCAATTGAGTGCTTACTCAAAAATCTCAAGATACGAAAATGGTTAGCAAATATTCTTGGCCAACCTCGTGAAGCATTTATCAGGTCAGCAATAAAATCAGTATTAAGTAATCTAAATCACTCGCCACGTACGTGAGATCAGTGAGTTAATTAGTTACACAACAATGACTTTCATTAATATTGGCATACGTACTGGCTAGGGCTATCTTTTTTTTATATCTAAACCTATTGTGACTGGTCCTCCGGATATTTCAAGAAAAAGGTTCTATGTGTTCTAGCATGCTTGTGATTCACACTCAGTATACATAAATTAAAAAGGAAAATATTTGAACTTAATACTACCACAATTAACGTTCCTTTTATAATCAAATTAAATAAATGATTGAAGGGTTGCGACCTTTAACGGACTAAAAGTATATATTTTGTGATTTAAAGCACACCGTGATTCGATTTTATGTTGGAGTCGTCGTCAGAAATGGTATAAATAATAACCTACATTATTATTATTATTTATACCAGATGATGACTTCAAGTCGAAGTGTTGTGAGCTTCAAATCACAAATTATATCCTGTTCGTTCATTAAAGGTCGTACGTCTTCAATTATTTATGTAATTTGAACTCAATGTTTGAAGAGCACATAGGCAAACGCTACACAGAAAGCCTTTGGTAGTTTACTCATGACATTCCTACTCGCATATCGCATTTACGTTGACACCATAACCATCCTCTATCGCGCGTCAGCGTGTCGACATGCTTTTCTTTCGTAAATAGTCGCCTCCCTATCAGGCGTTCCTTACTCTTTCCCTCCCTCGCCTTTACCTGCTCGTTCAACGGCATTTCGCGAACACTACTTGTTCAGCATAGTTTCACAGCAGTATCCCACAACGAATACCAATGTTCTATGAGAACCGAGAGAAATTTGTTATATTGGGGTCAAGCTAGGACAAAGTAATCATTTTACCTATTCCTGAAAATATAGGCATTGACTTTTAGACACTTATAGTTGCACAAAGACACTTAATAAATCTAGGTGCCATTCATAAGAAAATATCACCCAAAAAATCTAAATGCACTAGTGAAGAAATACCATATATTACCACGTGGGACCGCTAAGAAATCTGGGTAAAATTCAACACGAGTTTATATCACGTGTTTCCCACCGTTCGGTCAAAAGCAATTTTTAAGGTGTGGCATGTTTCATCTCTAAACACATACAAAATAAAATTTTACAAAATAGAATAAAAAAATAATTTAAAATAATTTTAATAAAATTTATGCTGTGTGCTCTTAGTTACCGGTTTCACATGTACCTACGTGTTACGGTTCGTTATGTATATATTTCTTCCGTGTACCCTACACGTGGAGAAGATATGTGATTTCAGTAATGTATAGTGATTTCATTCTCTATAACTACGAAGCACCACGTGATCGCGTTTTTGCTCCACAGCATCGACGAATTAGAATTTCACTGATGAAAATTCAATGTAACGATTCATCTCATAGAATAAATAAACTGAATCTCATGATTTTTATTTAATGATTCCGCTTACAGAAATTGTCAATCATAAAATTTTTCACTATCAAATGAATTTCCAAGAAGAAAGTAAATTCATTGAACAAAACAAGCACAAGTAAGCTGCTTTCCAAGTAAACTTCATCGGTAACATTAAAACTCGCCGTCCAGGGTGTTGAAAATCAGATCATTCACTTCTTGAGTGTACAACTACTGTCTAACCGACAAGAAACAACGAGAAGCGAAAATACGTACATGCCTCAACATTTTGGCATATTTGTATTAACTTCCAATTACTTTCTCATCCAAATAATATCCATTAGAAAAAAAATCCTAACGTCACAATTTTTTCCGAAATTTCATCGCGAAACAAAAATACTATTAAGAAATTCCACATTGCGTAAAAAATGTCGTAAACGAAACCTTCAAGTTTTAAATTAAGGAAAAATCTTGATACTTACCATATTTATTGAGGGTACATGGATCTTTTTTCGATATTGTTCTAGTAAACCACTCTGTAGTTGCTACAACATTTTGGGAAGGAAATAATGTTGCGTTACAATTGAAATAAACTGCCAAACTTCGAAGATCCAACATCTGTAAAAGAAATTTTTTGCGTGGTGCAAATTACTACAGGAGATAATTATTCACATTATTACTACAGGAGATCAACTGTAAACTAGAGTTGCCAAAACATTGCACGTACTTTCCCAAATACAATAATGTGTTAATTATAGTTTCATATATAAATTCAAAAACAAAACTCCGAATAAAAATATATTTAACATTTTCACGATTATTTCCATCATATCATCTTTATTCAAGTTTCTACCAAAATAATTTATAAAATAATTTATTGCAAGAACGTCAATAGCTCACACATATACCTAGAAAATAGTTTTTTTTTGAAAAGTTATTGAAAGATAAAGGAACCGATATAAGAATAGTTTAGGTATTAGGCGACAAAAATATATTCAGTTCACATGAATTGGCATTCTCATCACACGACTGCAGCAAAAGTATTAATACTATTATTAATGAATCTACGAAAGAATAGTTTAATTTGAATTTTAAAATGCTTTAATTCAACTACCATTTATCATTCCTTGCTCTGACAACGCTTGAAAACTCCGGCGAGAGGACAAAACATTTATATTTTCGTACAAATTATCATGTAGTTTTTATCACCTTACGTTAAACCTAAAGTAAGAATGAAATATCAGATGCAAGCTACAAAAGAAAAACTATTAAATAACTAATACAGAGAACTTACCTTAAACACCATAAGGCCAAAATCAGAGTTCTGTACAACACATTCTTCCCATTTTTCATCGGTGGAATGTACTGATACACTATGAAGTGTAACTCCAAGGGCAAAAGGTTTTTCAGGTATACTAAAGGAGTCTTCATATCTAACATGTATATTTACAATTTTCACTTGCAAATTCTTAATAATTTGGGTGACTAGTTTTTCAGCGAAAGTATCTCCGCCTTTTGGTTTATCTGTTAAGAACACGAAATAAAATATACATGTACAGTTTACACTCGAACAACCAAGACAATATATATCACACATTTTTAAAAAGGTATCCAAAAATTAAACTGCAAATAATAGCCTGGAACATCGTTACATCAACTTCAAATAAAAATAGCTAAAACGTTAATTGCTATAACTTTGGAATAATTAGACGAAAGGATAATACTTAACGCTCTTATGTCCAAAATGCCCAATGAAACTAAAATTAAATAACAAATACATAACTTGACATTAACCGTAAGTGGAAGCTCAAGTTTAAAAAAGTTCTGTACTAGTTTTAATGTGTTTTTTATATGAAAGTTTTAATATTATGTGAAAAGTTTTATAAGTTCCCCGATTAATCTACCTGTTGTAATTGCTTTGGTAATTACCTTCAAGCAGACGGGATAAAAAACCTTTGTGCAAGATACATAACATTTCTATTAGATTACATTAATAAAGTTAAATAAAATGTTTTAAAAAAGTTATTTGCTTTTTTTATTTTACTTTTTAGGCAAAAATTATCAAATGTTTATTAATATTTATATGTTAAATTCTAAAAGAGATAAGATTGTACTTATTATCGGTATTATCAACGGATTTCATATTTACGAATCAGTAAATAATGAATTACATTTCATACTTTATCAAATTTTAAAAAAAATCACGAAACGTTTCGTAACAAAACAAAATTCTATTTGACCCCTGCGGAATACTAACCCGCAACAGCTTCCCCGTATAACGGGATGCAGTACAGTCTTAAGGGGTCATATCTCGTGCTCATTTCGATGAAAATTATTTTGATTTAATTCGGCGCAATAAATGCAGTTTTTAATGGGGCTTTAGGGGTCGCATAAATGCTGTTTACTAAACCAGGACCACAGTTGTATGTAATGTATTCATTTTATAACGTACATAATTATTTGGTGTTTTAAAAAATATTTCTTTCATGTCACGGTTGGTCTTACAAAGCGGTTAACATTTGTGACCACGCTCATGCGGTATAACCGGGTCTCACTGCATTATACTTGATATAATTCGGGGATTGCCACAGCTGCCCGCCTCGGGTATCTTGCCCACGCGGGAATGGGAGGCGATAACCGGACGCGTAGTAGTAGGGGACAAATAACACTCCTTATCGCTTTTCTATAGCAATAACGGCCGTGTAGATTGTTCCATGAATTTTATGTCAGAGAAACGAGAAATTATCTCGAGCAAGTTCTCCTCACCATGCATTTATTTTAAAAAAATGTCATTTGTTCTGTTATAATACAACATATTGGTATTAATTGAATATTTTGTAGCAGAAAAGCTAGTGAGAATTGTTTTGCTAATTTCCATCCATTTTCCAGAAACTTCCCAAACGCTTTCCACATATTAAACAGATAAAAACTCGTGAGGTACCTTCAAATAATATTTTACACACATCGCAAATCAGACTGCAAAAACTCTCTTGAGAAACATGAATATGTAGATCGGTCATATATGCTTCTAGGTTGTTTTAATCTAACCAAAAAGTTCTTTTAGACTTTTCTATCTAGGGGTGCTATCAACAATCTCAAAGACTGATGGCTTTGAGATTCCCCGTAACTTTCCTCGCGAAACATGAAACGCCTCACCTGCCTTCCTTCGGTAATTTTTGTAATTACACTTGCCGCAGTTGTCATGCTTTTCTCAATCCCCCCTCTTTTTTAACTTACTATGAGTCATTTTATCTATTTAAAAAAGAGAAAAATAATATTGTTTTATTTCAAAATTATTTGTTGCTGGTTCTGGAAAGAAATTAGGATGGTTGGTACTGTACGAACAGCACGGGGTTATAAACATTTGGTTCATAGAAAATGTTGGAAATGTTAATGTGTCCTTGGAGAATGTAGATAAGAGAAAAGTAATATTAACAATACCTCAAAAAACAGAAGAAACGTTTACAAATAAATAAAATCGCCCAAAAATCACAATTACATTGATTCATTCGGTAAAGTAAATTCAGCGTACTAGGAATATTTTGTCGGGTAATCATTATTTTCATACATGAACCTTACATCAGATAACTTTCGGTCAGGCGAAAATGGCGACGTACCTGGAATCGAACTCGGGACTCTTGCATTGATGCAAGAGTGTTATCCCTACACCACCTATACATCATTTCCACCCAGATCTAAATCCCGGAAGACCTGAGACACATCCCCAAACAGAAGTGAACCAGGCGGCACACAATGCGATATGCACTTAAGTTCCGGTTTCACACGTACCTACGTGTTAAGGTTCGTTATGCATATATTTATTCCGTGTACCCCACACGTGAAGACAATATATGATAACTTTCGGTCAGGTGAAAATGGCGATGAGCCGCGAAACATACCCGGCACACCTGCATTGATTGCAGGGGTATTAACCACTACACCATCCTTTCACCTTTCACAACTGTTGTGTTTATTTTATTCGAAGACATTATAGGGCAACTATCATAGTTAATTTTTATTTTGTAACTCTGCCTTGAACCGCAGTGTCTTCTTACGGTTACCCAGTTCGCTGGGAATTAGTCTTGATCTAGACGAATGGTTCGGTGCGAATTCATACAGAATACCTAGATAGTCACATCGTATTTACCCTGTCAACAGCTAACATCGTTTGAAAGAGCCAATGAATTATAACTGGGGCAAAGAACTCATTGCAAGTATCTCGTCAAATAATACACACATTGCAACAGAAGCATCTAATTGTCAATAGAATAAAATTCAAAATTAAAATAAATTTCATAGCATTTTAGTCTTCCATTAAGAGGCACTTATTCTTTACCATTAAATGTCCCAGAGGTTGAATTACCACGACTTCCTTACTTTAAAATTCTGTCTTAAATCAAATATCCAGGGTATATATTTATCTAAATTACATAAAATAAGAATTTGAATTTCCGTGATGGGTAAATGTAATATGTTAGCGTCTGGAAACAAATAAACAGTACATATTGTAGAGGGTTGCACTGAAGAACTTTTATTTGAGTGCATTTTGGTACCAAATTTGATCTAGGTGATGGAAAAATATAGCAAAATGTTCACCACTAGATTAAAACTGTGGCTGGGGTTGGCTGAGCACGCACTGCGATTTATTTATTCTAAGTTTTATTAATGTAACTTATTATCAAGGGTGCACCAAGGCATTATTTCAGAGTGGGGGAGGGTCCCCTCCAACCTGCAGGGAAAATGTGGTCTCATCTCACGGAAAAGTTTCGTTCTTTCATTATGTAGTCCATACTCCCGTTGTCCAGCAAATTTTCTGTGCCGATATTTTTCTTTTTGTGGGGCTTTAGGGCTCGTCACCGGCAAGGTCATTAGAACCCTTGCAGGTGAGGAAAAATGCAGTTTCGCACCATAGAGAAGAGCCGTAGTGACTCTTCCCCATGTGTGGGAATCGCCGAATATCTCGACCATACCTACTAAAAACCCTCCTGAAATCAACAAATATCTAAATACAAAGATGAAAGAAAAGAAAAAGAAACAGTTATCCAACACATATCAAAAATGAAAAAAAAATGAAAATTATTATTTTCAAATTACGGAAAGAAAGGATAAAAGGAAAGACGAAAGGGAAGAGGAAAGAAGAAATTCAAACCCTCCCAAGAACTTGTGGGAGGAGCCCCGACCTACTTATAAAATTCAATAGTTTTTTAACATAAGTTTCATTTCCGAGAATTGTTGGTAAATCTGCAGCAAGACCAATTTGTCTCCGTATTCTGGTGTATTTTCTGCAATCAGTTAGTAAGTGACGCACTGTCAGAGAAGAGCTACACTCCTCACAAACGGGTTCATCATCAAGTAGCAAGAGGTACCGATCAGTGAGAGGACAATGTTCTATGCGCAGGCGGGTCAGTGAAATCTCCTCGCGCCTGGCTGACCTACAGAAACTGCTCCATGACTGAACAGAGAATTTGATAAATCGGAGTTTATTCCCTTCAACAGCCAACTACTCCTTGTTTCATTCACTCAGAATCTTCGTCTTCATGGAATTTAGGAGATCTCGTTTTGGAATCGTGAAAAATCCACGCGATTCTTAAGGCATGCCGTCTTTGCGGAAACGTCTGCTTCCTCATTTCCTCTGATTTCCACGTGTCCGGGAATCCAGCGAAACGTTATGTTCTTTCCATCACTTTGGAGCGAGAAAAGCACATCTTGGATGTTCTGGATCAGCTTATCAGCTGGATACATAGTCTGGATTGCTTGAAGAAAACTTAAAGAATCAGAGCAAATCAGGAAATTTGATTCGCGTAAGCACTTTGTTGATCGCAGTGCTCTCAATATGGCGTAGCACTCAGCTGTGTAAACGCTGCACAGGTCGCCACAGGTCTTACGGGGGAACACCCAGGAGCAGCCGACACCATAGACCTGCTTTGACCCGTCTGTAATCACAGGAATATAGGTCCGGCGTTTGTCGAAGATTAGGTGAAAGTATACCCTCAATATCGCTTATATATATAATTCTGTGCTTCATGTGCGAAATTCTGTGCTTCATCTGCGACATTCGTGAAGAGTATATAACATACTAACTAAGCCCGACGACGCTCTACTGTGGCTCAGTCTGATATGAAATGAATGGGAAAGTAAATAAAAGTATTCTAGCGAATATAGACTCACCGAAACAACGCATAATTCAATTAAATATCCTGCCTTGCGTTGCTGTGGGTATGTGGAATAAAAGAAAGGAAGAAAAAACATGTTTTACAAAAAGTCATTTTTATTGTAAAGCTAGTGGATTTATTATATTTTTTGTTTGTCCGTTTTCTGCGAAAACAAAGATCAGGTGGTTTACCGACTCCCGTGAGAAGCAATCGTTTTCTAAATTCAAACCGTACACTTGCAAAGACTGCCCTTGCGCTTTATTGGTAATCATAGCGAACGCTAGGCGTATAGGAAATTGAAGTCGTTTGAACTCCAACACCATATCGGTCATTGCTTTGCAGTGCAGACAAACTTTGTCCATTGTTTCAAATTTACATGAGGTATTGTATTGAATATCCGGTTCGTATGAGAAAGCGATTCGGTGATTCGATCATTCAGATATTGCAACTGCATACATACGTCTTCGTTGTTGATTTAATTGTTCTTGGCGTTGAGACGATTGTGCTGCTCTTCTTCTCGAGTCAACTCGTAAGGTTTCAAGTCTTTCTTCCCGCTGATCTGTCAATTCTTCTGTTCGCCCTCTAACACGTTCCGACTCTAGAAGTTCTGACTCTAACACGTTCATTTTCGTCTAAACGTTCATCATCAGTGCGGATTGATCTCCTTTGATGTTTTGTGATTGCTTGTCGAGAACTGCGGTCTGCGTTCGAACGTGAGCGAGGCATTGCAGATGATTAAATAATGTGGTACTATGATACCTTAGATACCGTGCAACAATTTATTTTTAACGAAGTTAACATTTTGTTTCACTTTAAAGTTAATTTCTAAAACACTTTTTTAACTAACGTTACATCTATCTTCCGTTAACTTAAGTCCGTAATTTAAGAATTGTTCCCACGACGGGTCAAAAATTTATCACGCCTCATAACGTCTCATACATGATTCCACTAAAGAAAGCGTGGTATCGAGTGAAACACGATAATTAGAATCTTTTTTCGTGTGAAACGATGTTTCATGGCGAGCACATTGTTTTGAGGCGGTGGATGTTACGTGTGGAAGAAATGGTGAAATTTTTTTGTTACAGAAACGTTTTGAAACCTCAGTTTAGTTCTGTATTCAGAAATTTAAAGTAATATATGATGTTCAACCATTTGACCTCGAAAGAAATAGGAATGACACCTTTTCCTCATGGTTTTGTTTTATGTTTTATGTTCATAAGTCAGTACACGCGATGAAAAATTGACTATTCTCGAGGTCGATACTCGTACATTACAAAATAAAACTAGTAATATTTTGATAAATATTTAGTAATATTTGTACACAGACTTTAGATATCTTGAATTATTTGGTTAAATTGCAACAAGATCGCACCCCCTACCTATTAGCTACGAGACGCCCCCGCTTAACAGCAAAGAAGTAATTAATCCTAACTTTTCCAGATTTGTCTTCGTACTCCTATCAGAATGAATCAAATGAAAGCAGAAATATAAAGGTCTTGTATCATGAGGAATGAGGAGATAATGAATATGATTCTTGCACGTGCATGTTCTTTTCAAACCAACAAATCAATAATTATAGAATAAGAAAATGAAAAATGGTTTATAACCGACAAATTGACATTTAAAAAAATTAATGTTCGTCATCGGTACCTCTGCACAATGTCCACCATGAAGTGCCAGATATACATAGTAATACAAAGCAGAACACCAATTTCGAACACCAGAAGCGATTGAATCGTTTGAATCAAATTAACGTCTAATAAATTGTTCGAATCGACAGTGCCGACGGTAGTGTATGCTTGGTGGAACTATCTACTGCCGGCACTTCACTTGGCGTTGCGTATTTGTGTATTTCCCAGCAAGGCTAAGTGTAGATGAGCTATTTGTCTGTAATAATAAATTTATTGTCAAACAAGCAGTACAAACTGCGTATGACCACGTGAAGGACAATAAACTAATTTACTCTCCGGAAGCAAGCAAGGGCCCATCCCATCAATTCCGATCAAGGGTCCTAAGGCAGAGGCGGATCCAAAAATTTAAGCAAAATTTCCTAGGTAAGATAAAAAGTTAGCTGCGAGTTATAATACTAATAGAATGTCAATATGTTTGTAATTTTACGCAAAAAATTTATTTTACATGTACGTACAAATCATTATCGAACTATAAATTATTCTGAGTATAGTGTTTAAAAATCGTAAGAATTGAAATAACACTAAATTCACGATTTATTGTTACAATAAACATGCCCCTAGACAAAGCCTACAGAACCTGTATAAGAAATCCGCCTCTTCCCGAAGGAAAACCGGAGCAAAATCCAGGCCAAGATGGGGCTACAGAATTATGTACACAACCGTGCCAAAGTTGAGTACACAAAAAACTAAATTAATATGAGTCATAAGACAACACAATGATACAAGAAAATAGTTTTTGAAATTGTTATAAGTTATTTGTCTGTATTTTGTGTATTTGCTCTATTGTGGCAAATACGCAAACACACGAACACCCGTATCCTTCCTCTTGTTGGTTTTTATTTGCACATCAAAGATTCAAGTAAGACAAAGATTTGCGCGATTCGCTTGTTTTGCGTGATTCGCTCAGCTGTGCGCGCGTGATCAATTTGTTGACGTTCTGGTTCTCTAACCAATCTTTTGACTTTTCTTATTCTACAATTTCTTTAATAAGAGCTGGAACATTAAAATGGAATGGAAAAACGAAACATTATAAATTGTATTGAATTATATCAAATACATCCCGTCCATCATTGGTATAAGAAACATGTGGCATTATTATGTTATTTGCGTTTTTGGACCATGTAAGGATGGCATGTTTGTGATATTTGTGAATATGTCAAATATGTAGCCAAATACAGCGAATACGCTACACAAATACCGCAACGCCAAGTGAAGTGCCAGCATAAGGTGTCGGGTTCCCGAGGACGCGCAGTGCAAGCCAATCAGACCTCATTCAAAAATACCACGTGATACAAACTTCGATCGCACGCTATTTAAAATATTCCACCATGAGTGAGTACACGTCACCTATACTACGAAATATTTTCGGAAGTTTCTGGTTCCTAGAAGTGTACTGGAACGGCTCGGAAGCGGTTCTACCAACTTGTTACAATGGGAGACAAATAAACTACCTTTTATTACGACCAATCAGGTAATATGTAAGAGCAATAAGATGGCCACTAAGAAGATAGATAAAAGGCTTTTTACAGTCATACGAAAAATAGGAAAGACTAAGGTATATTAATATGTTAGTACAGGACAGAAAAAATAATTTGAAACAGTTCCTGTAAACATTTTTGTAGTTTTGTTACAATTATTTACGTTTTATTAAAAAAGGTGGAAAATCTGCATCTTTTTTATCATTTAATTTTGATTTTTTTGTATTGATCCATATTATATAAATAAGGATATCTTGCATTTAAGCCCAAATAAAACAATTTCTTTGTTTTACAACCCAAATAAGACAAATACATATTGTTAGCATTCCAAAATGTGAGAAAGCCTAGTTATGTATGTAATTGTAATGAAATATTTAATTTTATTAGGTTTAGCCACAGGATCATTCATATCCTATCAAATTGTTGGCGAGTACATAAGTGTTTTATTTATGATCTATTTGAAAAATCCACCCAATGTTTCTTTAAATTAGGGTTTGCCAACATTAAGGTCATTAGAGACCTTCATCTCAATATGAATTCATGAAACTTCCTTAAATAAGTTCAGCATTTACTTTTATCTACACTTACTACATAACCTTTTACACTTAAAGCATCACTTTCAAAGTTTGTCGACAAAAGACCATACTTCCTCAGATTAGGAAGTGAACCAACATAAATACCTGGGGCTATGGTGCAATAAGAATTAAATTTGTTAACAGCACAAAATAGCTGCTTTTGAATGACTCTTTTTTCAGTTTTAGTTTCCACAATGAAACTAATTTTTTTTGGAAGGCTTGCTTTTGAAAATTCAGCATAAAAACTAAAAAACAAAAACTTTTGTGATCTTGTTATTTGACACTTAATACACAAAGCACTTATCCTAATGAAATAAATGAATACCAAATGGATAGTCACAAGTAAAATGCATTGAAAAAATGCAAACAGGTACATATATTCATAAGCACAAGATAACATTTTCCAACATCTGTACCCAATTTCAAGTACAAGAAATTTGTATGATTAGCATCCAAGAAAGAGATGAATGCAGAAATATCTGTGTGGAGGGGGAACGTTAGTGAACCTCAGAAATAAGTGAGAGGATGGAGATTGGCTTCCACAAGCCATCTATCTAAGAAGAAACCAACCCTTAATATTTTAGCGACAGCACCAAAGCCAGTCACAAGTTAACTTAATATCTGACAATAGACCTATTTTTCTCTACAAGTTACTTATTTTACCTATAAAGACTATTATCAAGATAGATTTAGTGAAAAAGTCCCCCTTTCCTCTATGCATATGCCAATGATATTCATGTAGAGTGAAGAAAAACTCCTAATAAAATTTGGGTTTTAACAATTATTTGTGTAATTAATAGCTTAATTTCTCCTGTTCATATATACTGTATACACATACATCTTGAGGTTGCACTGGGGATATTTTTAACTGGAACTCAGTTTCATGAAGCCAATGCAATCTTTCTCAAAGCAGCTGTATAAGAGGTAAACAATCTAGACCAATATAGAGAAGTAAACAAAGAATGCTATCACTGTTTGTTAACATATTCTAGGTAATTAGAAAAATTGCATGACTTGGGACAAAGAAATAAAAAAATAATTTATTTACACAACAAAGAAACTCCAAGACTTTCCTGAAAAATGAAAAGCCTAACAGTGGGAAAAAAAGATTAAATAGTTTTCAAATAACATCTATTTCATTATAAGAAACTAATCATCCCACCCAAAGAGAAATGTACCACTTAAATCATTATCATGTGACTCAATGATGGCAAACAAATATAAAATTTAAATGGTCAGAGAACAATTTGAAGCTGCTTAAGGACAAGTTCTACAAGAAAAAACAAATTTCCTGGAACTAATATTCTTTCATACCTTTTTCTCTCGCCAACTTTTTTGCTTCCTCGACTCGTCTGAGCTCAGCTTGCTTACTGTCCTGATTGTATTTCTCCTCTTTCTCAGCACTGTATTCGATTTGAGTATTAGGAACTACTAAAAGATATAACTCTTCAATAGTGCAAATAACAGGAGCATTGTACAGGTTGGTCCATGGAATCTTAAGAGTGAGTGAACCTACAGAAAATAAGTGACAGAACATACAGGCAAATGTCCAGAAAAAGGAAAAAGAATTTAAATGTATCTCTGGATTCATTCTGTACGAATTTCATCAAGATTATAGGCTTCTTATCACTTGTAGTTCTAAAGATTTTTAACTTAATTTTAACTTCCCTATTTTGAGTAATGCATACAGTTTTACCTAAACAGGTCAACTATTTTTCTTTTTGCCATTACAGCTTTTTTCTCCAATAATCTGAAATTGTTGAAAAGTCTCAAAATAGAAGTCACATTTTGATTTAAAAATATACTTTATAAGCCTTAAAAATGATTTCAACTTGAATATTACTTTATCTCTGCAATTTCATCATCATAAGAAATGAACTTATAAGCAATAGAAGTCAAGAAATTAAAATTACAACTCAAATGTGATACAAGAAATGACCACAAAAGATTAGAATAACTATGTATGCAGACAGGCAGGTGTTTACATGAGAAAAATTAAATAAATAAATACATCATAGATATTTTCTCAAAATTATAAATTAATATTTGAAATAAAAAAAGAGAGAAAGAAAACAGCAAGAATGGATGAAACAAGAGCATAGTAAACTAGTCACTATTAAAGCATAACAATTCTGTTTAATAAATAATAATGCACACCATAAATAACTATTGTAAAGGTATTTAGTTCAAACAATTGTGCATCAAAATGTCAAAAATGTTTTCATGATTGGAATGACAACTCTATCAAGTGTGATCAAATAATGAACCAGATGAAAAGACAAAATTAGTTTATGTTGAAAGGAAAAGAATATGCAAGACTTCTCATGTTTGGAATTGTAATATTTTCAACTTCAAGAGAAGTTGAAGGATGTAGATTAGAGTATACTGAAATTTGACAAGATTTAGCTATAAAATGTTAAATAATTTGAAGCCAATTCACTGGATAATTTAGTATTGCAAATTCATATTTTTCACTCATGATCCAAAAGGTTGGATAATTAATATTCGAATAGTATCAGCTTTTGAAATCCTAGAGGTAAGTCCTGCACACATACAATGAGTAATAATATGAATTTTAGCAATTACACTTAATGTAAAAGCATCATGAAAATGTGCACCATTATGTCATCACTGGTGTGAAAAAATGTCAGAAAATTACATGGTATACCAACCAAAAAACGACAGTCCAATTTCAAACAGAGAAAAGTATAAATGTAGTCTGGGGTGTTTTCTCCTGCCTGATGCATTATGTATACTTTTTACAATGAAAATAAGCCGAAAATAATGCACACCAACTCACCCAAATTGCCATATTTAGCTCTAATTGGGAGGTCTAGTTCATCAAGGGCAGTAGATTTTAAAATCAAATCTTTCAGAATTACATCGCCTGAAATGGGGAATACACTTATTTTAAGTATTAATTGCAATTAAGTACTGTAGGAGAAATATTAGCAATTAACAAACAGGACACACCTCCCCAAATACCAATTCTTAATTGAGATTGATCCAAATTTTCCACATAGTCTCCAAGAACTTTGTTCAGTACCTCTGCTATGATTGATTCAAAAACCATGTTGCATTAATCAACAGCCACGTGAAAATATGCAATACAAACCACGCCTACAACCAACACCAAATCATAATAACATTGACGAATGAAGAAGTTGCCAGAGCATACGTCATAATATGCAGAAGACGTAATGCTATTATTAAAGATTAGTAAGCCACATCGACCAATCAATGCAAATTCTTCACGGGATGTGCACAATAAGAACTTTACTGGTGCGGTTATTGTACATCCGCATCACCAAGAACAAGCGGAGTGTTTGACACCAGCGAAGAAACATTAATATTCCTATCGCTAACAAGACACACACATCTTTCCAACTACCTTACTCTCCAGCAGACTGTAGCGCAATATCCTAAAAATGAGGTTGCCCAATTCTCTGCACATTTCACAAACTTATCTTAATATTCCTAACCAGCTTCTAATATATCCTAACCCCAATCGAGTGTTCTTTATTTTGCAGTGACGTAGTTTAGAACGAATCATTATTTTATAGGACATTCCGGAGAGTCGTTCATCATGAACTGACGGTCATTGAACCCATAGTCATGGCTAGTTCGATACGGAATTATCGGAACGACAGGATTGATGTATGTCAAACTCTATTCAAAGTTAAAATACAATATTATCTATTATATTCAAATAAAAGTAAATCAATTAGTACGAAGGAAAGTACACAGTTATGCGTAAGTTTCATCTGAAGATTTCTATAACCAAAAGCGAGAAAAAAAATAGTGACATTTTTGATTCGGCACAGATTCCAGTTTGGTCTTTACTTTACAGAAATATTATTTTTTGACTGGCATATTAATCAGTAATTACGTTTAGTAGAATCAAATTAACACTTTCCTGCTGTTTGTTTATAGATAAATAAATGAATTATTTTTATTAAGAAGGATTTTTAAAAGTTTATGTTGTTCCACCCTCCCCTCAGAGGATATTTATCACTCCTTTTAGGGGGTAATAATTCTAAAATTTAAAATAACTTGAGAATTGATGGAGGCATTAATTCTAAACAGAAAATGTTCTATACTCTTTTCATTGAAAGTCCAGTTTTGATCTATTTGCTGTTGAACTTAGCATTTTTGGGCAAGAAAATGCACGTTTTCATTTATTTATTTATTTTGCAAATAACTCAATTACCCTAAACTTAAGCGGCAAATGTTCGTCATTTACCTACATACAAACAAAATTCCGTAGTTCGATGCCATTTTGCCTTAGAAGGACTTCACTAATTCTAATATTTTCGAAGTGTAAAAACTTCGGCAAATGAAATTTTACTAGCAATTTTAACTATTGAATTTATTTGAACAAATTATGGTATTGTTACAACGTATTAAAATTCGTTATCAATAGAAGTTTTGTTTGTCGTGCAAGCAAAAATTGTAGTACAAAAAAGTACTACAATTCCCAAGTCCCAGTGGCACAGGCGTACGCCCGGGGAGTTCAAGTCCACTCCTCAAAGAGGAGTAAAATATTAAAATTCGTGAAAATAGTAGGTCTAGTCATAAACAGCTATTTTCTGGTATTGCTACAACATTACGCACTACATAAATATAATAAATGCACCTAATCTTAAGATTAATCAACATTTTTACTTTAACTTAAATTACTACGTATTTTATATGCCTGGATTTTCTCAGCGGTCCATTTCCCTAGCACACAAACTGTCTTGCTCACACCGTTGTTGTGGATATACAGCACTGCACTTTGCTTTTACACTGATTACACTTGTCACACAAGCTCAAAAGGGTTTAGTCTTTTTGAGCGTCGCACTGTCTTGATTGTCTAACAGTTGTAGCACTTCGATGTTAGTATGTTTATGGAGTCCTTCCTCGTGCTTCTTGGCAACTTCCTTAACTTCTTCCTTCACTGTCCTCACCTGGAGCTCCCGATGAAGATCAGCATTCCGAATGTACCAAAGAGCATTGACAATGTTCCTCAGCCCTCGGTTCTGGAACACTTGGATGTTTTTAACGTTGCATTCTTTCGTAAAACTCCACAACTGAAGTCCGTAAGTCCAGAGTGGTTTCAGAACTTGTTGATATACCAGTACCTTGTTTCTTATAAACAAATGGGAGTTCCTTCCCACCAATCAGTACATACTTTTATATTTTTGCTTTAGTTCTTTTGTTTTCTTTTTGACATACTCTTTCCTTTTAAGCTAGGCGTCTAGATTTAGACCCAGGTATTTGGCTGTTTTTCTATTTGGAATTGTGATATTATTCAATACTATAGGATAGTTATGAGTTTTTTGTTCGTGAAATTAACATGAACAGATTTACATTCATTTAATTTAATACGCCAGCGTTTAGTCCATGCGTATATGGTCTATTGCTCCTTGGAGATTGACAGTTGTTTCTTCGATGGTCTTTCCTACCGCTAATACGGCCGTATCATCAGCAAATGTCACTTGTTTGGTGTTCTCTGCGACTGGTATGTCACATGTATACAACAAGTAAAGAACCGGTCTAAGCACACTGCCTTAGGGTACTCCTGCATTTACTGTTTTTAGTTCAGAATGTTCATTTTCTTGCTTAACTCTGAAGGTCCGCTGTGATATATAAGATTTTAAGAGCTGCACATACTGTGCAGGTAAGCATTTTCTTACGCCTTCATGCCAGACTGTCGAAGGTTTGGGCCACATCCAGAAATATGGCGGAACGTTTTATTTCCTCCAGGCATTTTTCAGTTGTATTCATTATTCGATGTACTTGATCGACTGTGCATGTTTGTTTCTAATCCAAACTGGTGGTCAGGAATATGTCGTTTCTCCTCTATTTTCTTGATTCTCCTCAAAAGTAATTTGTTCAAATAATTTCGATATTGTAGACAATAGAGATATGGGTCTATATGATTTTATTTCGTTTGCAGGTTTGCCTGGTTTGTGAATCATGATTACTTCTGCAGTTTTCCAAAGAATAGGGACATGCTTTAATCTAAAAGAGGCATTTATCAACTGCATAAGTTTAGAAATACCTTTTCTCGGGAGTCTCTTTAGGATATCTGCATTGATCAGATCGAATTCTGGGGATTTCTTAGGATTTAAGTTTCCTATTGTTTCTTTAGCTACTTCTCTTAGTGTAACAAAACCCATTTCTTGGACGTCCTGTTCTATTTCTGGTTGATCCAGTATTTCCAGTTCTTCGTTAGGTTGGAAGATATTTTCTAGATACCTTGCAAACACGTCCGCCTTCTGTTTATTATCTCTTGCCCAAGAACCATTTTCTTCTGTTATGGGTGGGATTTGTTTGATTGATGTATTGAGCCTTTTAGTAACGTTCCAAAGTGAGTACTATGTGCTTTTCTCATCAGTTAATTCACTTAAATAGTTGGTCATTGATTAATTTTCTGAATTTCACTTTTCAATTGTTGGGACAGATTATTTAGCTTATTTTCATTTTCTCTTGTTCTGGACTTTTGCCATTGTTTTCTGGCTTTTCTCTTTTCTTTTACCATATCACGTGCTTCTTTGAGATAATTAAATCCAGTTGTTTTCCTTCTTATTTCAGGTGTATTATTCCATGCTGATTGTTGTATATCTAACACGAGCTTTTCAGATTCTAACTCTCTTGTTTTGATAGGAACGTTCAGCTCCTTTCCACTGAGTTCTATCTGGAAGCTTTCCTAATCAGTACCTTTATTAGTTAATATCGGGTTTGGTTGTTTAGTTATTATGGTATTACTGAGGGTAAGCAGGATAGGAGAGTGATCTGATGTTGGTCCCTCTCCTTCTTCTATTTAAATATAATTTATTGCAATCTGTCTAGATATAAAGAAATTCAGATGATCTGGTATTTTTTCTATCATTTGGCCAGTAGGTGGGTTTGCCAGTGGAATGCCACTTTCCATTAGTTGCAGTTATTGCTTTGTAGAGTTCTTTAACTTTTTTGTTGTCAAACGTGAGCCCCAATGAGTATGCTTGGCATTGAAGTCGCCTCCAACAATTAATTTTTCTCCTAACGCTTCAAAGAAGTACGTATATTCGTTTTTTTGTATCCTATATCTTGGCGGTGAATACATGGCTGCTACACTTAATTCATATTTTTCTGTTTTAATATTCACACTTGCAGCTTGTATTTTGTCTGTTTCATAATGTATTATATTGTTTTTAAATATAATTGCTGCTCCTCCTCTTGCCGAATTTTGCTGATGTAATACATGATAAACTTGGTATCCCTTTGATTTGTAAAGAATGTTTCCGAAATCAAACATATATCGATATGTTGGGTTTCCAATATTAATTTTAACATGTTGTTGTAGAAGTCCATTTGCATTCCACTGGAGGATTATTAGATCTTTAGCCATTAAGATTACTATAGCGGTTCTGTTGTTTTTCCAGTTTGATAAGTCTATCAAGAATATTTTTGTTAAACTTTTCTTGTTTTTTGCTGTTGTTCCATTTCATGCATCATTTCTTGCAACATCACTGCTATATGATCAATATTCTCAGTTTTTTGTTGTGATCCATTTACCACTTGAGCATACGATACATTCGCCCGCGCTTGTTTAGGTTCACTGATTGTGATATTTGTAGTTTCATGTCTTCTTCCTTTTTCTGGTAATTTTTTATTAGTAGCTTTGTTTCTCATTTCTTGCAACGCTATTGCTGTACTACATCCTCTGTAATTAGCTGAGTGTGCCTCCCCACTGTGTATGCACTTAGCTTCAGTGTTTGAGGGTTTGGGGCTCTCTCTTGTACGGTGTTTCCCTGCGCATTTAAGGCATCTTGTTTCCCTTCCACAATATTTTTTAGTATGACCATATTCTTGACAATTTTTACATTGAGGTATAAGTTTAGGTTTGTTGAGTGTCTCAATAGTCACTCGCGAGTGCTTTATTTCTTTAATTTCATAAATTCTTTTGATGTCTTCATCCTTACTAAAAATTAATACAAACAAAGCTAATGGAGTCTTATCTTTTCTTCTAAAGATCTGATGGACATCTAATATTTTAAATCCTTTTTTTGTCAATTCATGTTTTACAAGTTCTGGTTTACACGTTTGATGTAGATGCCTGACAACCACTTTGGTTGGTCTAGTTTGTTTATCCTCGAAAGAATATCACTCCAGTTCCATGTTTTTAAAAACTTGTGTCATGTTCCTATATCCTCTTACATCGTTAGTGTTTAATTTCACATTTCCTCCAGCAAGCACGGTAACCTGGAATATTATTCCGTCCGTTAAGTTTTCATAATTTTTTATTTTAGTGATAATCACTGGTGGTGGCTTTTTCTTTATTTGTTTATTGTTTTGTGTGATCTGTGGTTTATTTTTGTCATTAGTTGCGAGTTGAACAGCTTCACGGGGTGAGGTGCATGCTTTCCTTTTTCTTCGTGTTCTTTACTCTGATCCATTCGGTTTCTTTACTCAGGTCTTCTTGGTCGGTGTAATATTCTTCACTTATTTTTTGTTTGTTTTCTTCCTTATTAGGTTCAGTAGGTATTGTATTCGCAACTTTATTTTGTAACATTTGTATTTGCTGAACCATAGTTTGCAGTTTTTCTCTCTCTTGTTTTTCATGGAGCCAAGCATTATAAAGAGCTTGCTCGTTTTGGCTGCTTGATTGATTTTCTTGAAAAAGCGACTGCTCTTCCTGGGCTTTTGACTCCTGACTTGTCATTGATTTTGGTGAATTTTCATTTGTGGTTGCATTCGTCGATCTGGTTGGTGATCGCTGCGATCTCGAGTTTTTTCTAAACGGGTTAATATAATTTTTGACATTCATATTTCTTCCCACGAGTAGCGAGGGATAATATCTGTCCATCCAATAGAGCCCCGAATGCGCAGATAAGGCTGAGTACAATGAGAAGTATCCTAAGGGTATCGTTCGCGGCGTTATCCCCCAGTACTATTCATCCATCGGCACGATAGCTTACACCTTGGCTTGGGTAAGGACATGAAGGATGTTGGGATATACAAGGTAGTGAGCGGAAGGACTATAGGATAGACTACTAGGAAGAAAGGTCGTTGTGAGACTTCTCTGCTGAGACCTGTCCGGTTTGGGAGGCCCTACCAATAGCTACGCTACCGCCTGAATAGCCCTCAACTTCTTTGAAGCGCGCGAACTCTCGCCACCCGAACGGACATTGTTTCGATAAGGTGGTGTCTCCTGGGAGGGTACGCAATATACGATTTAAAATTGTAGGTTAATATATGAAATTCTGAGCACGACACTCCCCTCCCCCACACCTAAGATTATTCGGAGGTTGAAGTCCCCTCCAAGATTTTATTCTGTCCAGAGGCAAACCGAAGAGTATTGCTTGAAGAAAGCGTCGTAGGTCCCAATCAATGGTGGGCAAAGATAATCTGAAAGTCTCATTCTAGATGATGATGGATCACACACCCTCAAAGTTAATTTTTCATACGTCTAACATAGAACTACAACAAAAATACGGCTCGTGGTAAAACCTGAGCGTCTTGGACTTGAAATGCAGTGAAAAAATTAAATTTTCATAAATTAACTTTTTTCTCTCATATTACTGGCAAATTTTTCCAAAATATCTGCAAAAATATATTTTAAGAACCATTTATTTCAAACATCCAGTCTCTAAAGACTTCTATGTAAAAATTCAGAAAAATATCAGAAACATTTTATGATGTAATTTTTAAAGTGTAAAGCAATATCAAGTATCAATATCGATAAAGCAAAGTTAAAATTTTGATGAGATAAAATAAACAAAAAAATCATCTTGAATCATTTGGTGGCACTTACTCAAAAACAGAAGGGGGGAAAATAGAATGAAAACGGTTACACACTTTATTCTCATTGCGTTTACTCGTCTAAGAAATTCAAGTCATTTAAAACAGATTAGTAACTGAATAAAAAAAAAGCAATAGATAAAATTTATTTTTCTATGTAATTGTTTTGAAGGTGCTCCTGTATCACGAGCAGACTTTCAAGGCAGGAGGTGTCGAATTTTCGTTTGAACGAGTTTAAGATGTCATAACCTTGAGCATCGCTGTCCAACCGGTGACCCGAGGGTTGTATGCGAACCGTGAAACTTTTTTACGGATCGCGAGAATATAGCACATTCTACATCAAACTTTTCTTCAAACATTGGGTGGCTCAACTATGTGTTGTAAATATATACTTTCAGAATTAATATTTGATGTGGCATGTCCGGTGAGAGAAAATAGAAAATAGTGTTCGGAATTACCACGTCATAATATGGAAACATTTAAAATTATCATACTAAACCTTTAAAATATTTTTTGAGAATAAAGAAATCCAGCCTGAAATAATGAATAAACATACATGACCCATTAGTTTTATTCGTCGGGCAACATTTTGTCAAACACTGTCACGTGACACTCCAGCTGATCGAAAGTGTATAGAAAATGATTCGCGAGTTGAGATTAGTTGGACAGTGCTGCCCTAAAGTAAGCTCTGTAATCAGCTTTTTTAGTATGTCGCTACCAAGTAAAACTATGAATACCGTCATAGTCAAAAAGTTCTGGGCTATTTCTTGTACTATGTCGCAGAATTGATAGCAGCGATATACGAGTAATTAGTCATTCTAAGTCATAGTGGTGCAACCATATGTGATGTGGTCAATGCTCTGTGCTACGTTATTGCACTCAGAGCCGGATTTAAGATATGTTGGCCCCTTAGGCTCAATCTGTGATGCGGACCCTAGGAGGAGGGGGTATGGAATACTACCCACCTCAACGGGGCACGGGGTAAACCTGCGAATTTTAAAATATTAAACCTGAAAATCACGTTTTAAAGCACTCATTCGGTTAAAATTCTTAAGATACACGTATAAAAGTTTCTGACTTTTTACTACAAAATTATATTGCACAGTATTAGAATAATGACTGTATAGTTTTACAAAAACCTATATTTATATGCGAACCTTCATTCAAGAACCTTATTCTATCAACGCGTATAATGTGAGTAAGTATATAGTCGTGAGTCATGAAGTTGTAGTACCTATATTTATGAGCGACAGTACTATGTGAGAAAGTAACGATGCGGGTCATCGGTCGTCTGCACCATAGAGTTAAATATAAATAGAGGTAACCGTCTCTGCTGCAGATTGACCTTGATAACATGAGACAAAAGGTACTGAGAGATTTCGCCCTCTCGCTCGCACATCCGCTTGACGGCTCCACACATTCCCTATTCGACAAACCCCGAACAACTTAGTTATATAATATTGATTCTTTTTGAGTGGATAAAAACTATAGCGATTATAAGAATCTTAAATTTTATATTACCGATTACCAAGGTAATCGATTATCATGGTGATGCATAGCTAAATCCATATGGAATAAAAATTAATTTCATTGATTTAATTAAGATTAGCTAAGACCCATTTACTTAACATTTCACAAGACACAACTACATACGCAGAATGTGTGATTACTTCAGATTCATTCTCCATAACCTCTAATCACTAACACGAATATTCGTCGTTCCCAGAGCGAGCACGTGCTCGGCAAATTGCTTATGTTTGGATCAGTGTGCTCGCCAATGGGTGAATACTCGGGAAATACCCCGAGCAAGTCGCTGTTGTTCGGAGTTCGCTGTTCGGTTGCTTGGAGTTCGCCGAATAACGAATGTGTGGAGCCGCCTTAAGGTATTACTGTGCAACGAATTGTGAGCAGCAGTCAGTAGTCTGTGAGGGGAATCGAGTTCCCCCATCTAAGACGATGTGCGAGAGGGACAGAGACTTCTCTCATAGTGTTCCCCTCCGGACAACCGGTTCTTAAGACTGTTGAGTCTATATTGAGATGCACCTTCTTATCTCAATTACACACGAAGAACTATTAGAGTTGTAGATGTGAAATAACAGTTCTTAGAAATCACAAATGTTGATAAACGAACGCTGATAAACGTTGCAACAACAACTTACAAAATACAAAGTGTCTCGAGCATTTTTGCTCAAGCCTCTGCAGTAACGACGCAAGTTTCTGCGAACTTGGCAGATGACGCGGTGCAGTAACTGAGTCCAATGCCCTGCATCTAACCAAGCCAACTCTTACCCTCGGGCTGACTGAAGCACGCTGCCGCTTGCTATGACGGTGATTCGCCCGTCCACTCGCTGTCGCTCTGTACTGCTTGCTACTATTGTGACCATTAGGGATGTGACGGTCCAGGAAAAATTTGTCACTGTTCCAACAGTTCCAGTGACGGAGTTGGAACAGTGACACGCAACCGGTCCAGTGACTGTGCTTCATACGCGGGCAGTGACTGGAGCACTGAGGTCTGGTATTTGATCCCTGCTCCAGCTTCGCGTCACACTGGCGTTAGTTTATTCAGAGTCGTCACCGAAAACATATTACAAAAAAAAACAACTCACAATGAATCGTCTCTTGAATCTCATGAAATGGCAATTGAGTTGCAATGATTTTCTGCTGTTAATAGATGAATTATAATAATAATAAAGAACCCTAATGCCCCAATTAAAAAAATTAAGGTCCGTAGAAAGAAAGGAATTAAATATTTATTGTATATCAGCACCTGCGGTAAAAACTCTGAAAAAAATGATTCCGAAGTTAAACAGAAGGTGAGCACACAAATTCAAACAAAATCTAAGAAAATAACTTTTGATGGTTATTTAAAACGTGTTATTCGAGCCATAATATTTTACGCCTGTAATACAAGTATATAGGCACAAATGGTTTTTATATTTTTTTAATTCACCAATTTCGAGTAATTCTATTTTATAATTGTATTACACCAATGCAAATTCATGAATATTCCTCTCTCAGTATGGTAAGCATTTGCGAAGGTATGAAAGCGACTTATTCTTTTGACTGTGACAAATGTGAATTGTGGCAATGTAATCTGTGACGGCGACCACCAGAAATCAGAGAATATGACCACGCTGTAACTGCGATCGCCGCCTGTGACAGTGCTTCTCTGTGACTGCGATCGATGCCTGTGACAGAGCTTCGCAGTGACAGCGATCGCTGTCTGTGACAGATCCAGGTTGTGACTGTGACAAGCAGAACAGGTACTTGCGAGATAACGGAGATCCCGTGACAAGTCACTACTCCTCCAATACCGTCACATCCCTAGTGGCCATACTTCGTATACTGTTACTACCGCCGTCATGGTACTGTGATACAGTGATACTTATTCTCTGAGAGTGTTCTCGTGATGACTTCACACTCTTTTAGTGATAATGTCATACTGTCGTACTGCCGCACCTCCTCCACGCAGGCCGCTTCCACCAGTAGAGGGGGAATAACGTCGTCGATGCCGGATTGGGTATATAGTTCTTCCGGTTGGTCGAATACTCGGGCGCGTACGTGAAGCTAATAGATGCGTCGGATATATATATATATATATATATATATATATATATATATATATATATATATATATATATATATATATATATATATATATATATATATATA
>NNCF01131591.1:117399-153584 GCA_002313205.1 Laupala kohalensis | reverse complement strand
GGAGAGAGCTTAAAAACAAGGGATGCATTCATTCGTTCTTCACTTCGCTCTCCAGCCTCGTCAGCGGAGAAACCTCTCTTCGCACTTGTACTCTCGTTAGTCGGCTGGCATGCGAGCTGTCATGTTCCTGCTTCAACCCTGCACCACGACGCAGCAGAAGACACTTTCGTCTATCGGAAGATCTTTCTTCAATCCTTTGCATTTCAACTCAACTCAACTTCACTGAATTACAACACATCAATTCAACTCGACCTACGACGTCATCTCGGATCAATTTCCAGGATCACGATTTATCATGGGAACTCAGTATTGCATCATTCTTCTCCGTTACCTTCATATTGCATGTTTTATTAAACTCTTTTTTTTTGTGTGTTGGCAATCACTACTAATATTACACCTCATCCTTTCCTCATTCTTTACTGTTACAGCAGTTGGTCCTTCAAACCTTATCACCCCATGTGCAGGTAAAGTCAATAAATTGTCTGCACACTTGTGTATATCATGCAAGTTAAATTAATTTATTGTTTTAAAAGCACCTCGGTTTAGATTCATTGAATTGAAAATATTAAATAGTCAATAAACAATTTTATAGAACATTATTTCCTATTCAATTACCGTACGAAGCTAAGTCCATTTCAGAAAGGTCTTAATATAATTGTCTAATGAATTTAAGAAATTGGCAATTCAAAGAGTTGTAAGATGGCTCGCTTAGCATTGAACTACTCAGAACCTCACTGATGACCTCAGAGATGATCTTTGCACAAGTTGAAACCGTGACTCTAAGAGAAATTGTCTCGGACATCTTGCCTCTGCAACTCACGTTCTTTCTGCAATTGCTGAACTTCTCTCCGCTCATGTGACAAGAATTTTAATTAGTCTTCTTCATAAAAGGCTAAAGTAATCAACTTCAAACGAAAGATTTCACAAAATGTTTCGCACGAACGGCGGAGAATCAAGTTTCGGGGAACTAAGTACTTTTACCGGACAGTTTGCTCTAATTATTAAGAGTGAAATATTTTAGAACTACTAATTTTCTGGGTGGAGAAATCCTTCAAAAAACAAAATTTGAACAACTCGAGCTAAACACTGGATGAATGTTAATTTGTGTTGTGTTTATAAATGAAATAATTTAACATTGATTCAACATTCAACGTAAAGTTGTAAATTAAACTCTAGTAACTTTAGTTCCTAGAAATTCAGTTGAATAACATTGGCACTGGAACTATTGCATAATTAATGGAACTTAATTAAGTTATCCTTGACACTCATTAAAAATTCAACTGAAATAAATTACTTTATTGTTTGAAAAGGACATAAATTATTTCGATGTACCTACAAAATAAGAGAGGTACAAAGAAATGTGAAAGGTTTGTTAAACTGGAACTGATGGAGCCACACGTAATAAAACGTAGTTTGGATACATAATTCTTCTTCTATCGTTGAGTCGAACATCGATAGCATAAGTGAGATGTTGCTAGCGAAATAATATTAGTTTCATTAACCAATCATTTATACGAAATTGTAAATTTTCTGGTAAATATTGTTTAATATGATGAATTAATCAAACAATGTCTTCTACGTAAATTGGAAGAAATGAAAGTGTAATTTCATTTAAAATGTTCCACGTTTTATTTTATTTTTTTCTTTATTTCAAAATTTCACAAAGTGTTTTTATTTTTGATACATTTTTCCTTAGCTTATTGAGAACAAAATAATGTAACATGTGCATTACTATATACGTGGAGAAGATACTGCACTATAGAAGGAAGAGCTACGTTATTTCTCCTATCAAATATGGGTAGGATTATTGGTCGATTTCGAGAGAAAACATCCGTGATTTGTTTCATGCTGTCTTGCAATGGCCGCGTTTTGTCAACATATTTTTGTTATAATAATGGGAAAGGTTGTTGCAAATTAATAATTAAATAATTAATATGTGAAACTATCATATGCTAGCTATACGAGAAATGAAATTGGGCATTATACCAAAATTGGAGTGGAAGTTCTAAGACGAGAGGAACCAAATATCCAGTCCGCAAGACGTTGGCGGTTGCATACAATAGTCGAACGAGGGAGTTCGATACAATGGAGCATCCGGGTGGACATTTCTCAGCGTTGAGCACCCATCGCGAAATATTAATACGATGGTCCACCCGGTGTTCGCGAGAGGAGGTATTGGAACGCTTGTGCTAAGGTGTTGGTGGAGGTCACATTGGCCAACTAACTCCCCGCTTCCCCACTGCTGAAGGCAACCAGCTTACTCTTCGTCTGTTTGCTGGCCATCTCTGCGCCTGCCCTTCTGGCCGCGAGCCCACACGCTCGCGCGGGCAGGCACACTGGTCGTTCGTTCTGTGGCTCGACTCGTTGCTCGTTACCTCGGGTTCTTTCCACCCATCCCCCGCTGGCTTCGGGAGATGGCATTTGTCTTCCAAGAAATTGTCTCGTTTACCTGTTCCAGTAGATTTTCTTTTCGGCTCGTCTTTTGCAACGACTCTTTTCTGATTGTACCTGTATTATTTTGCCTCTACAAGTAAAAGCAAAAGTAATTCTGATAGTTCAACATTTTCATAGCCATTTAAAATGTTTAATCATTATAGATAAACAATTCAAACGTCTAGAAAATATTTGTATAGCTTTAACATGTTGAAATCAATTGAACAGTCTGAATTACGTCAACTCATATTAGACATATATTGAGAACACTAACAAGTAAGTATTATGAAAATTCATTGCGATTCGTTCGTTGAAGAATGGCACATTCCAATCAAAACATGGAGCACCGGCATTTTCTTGTTTCTCCCAACAATGACTTCTGGGCTGTCTTCTCATCAGATTTGTATATCAGCGATCATAGTTTTTAATTTAAAATTATTTGTTAATATGCATTTGCTCATGAATAATAAAATAAAATAACAAATGTATTAAGTATTTATGTTGATCTTGACCAATATATTAAATAACAAAAAGATATATTCCAGGTTTCGAAGATTTCTTTCTGTTAAAAATTATTAAGTATGCAATTTTTTTTTCACGGCTAGTCATTGAACATGATTGAAAAAATTATTTTAGGAAGTGAATGGGAAAATAAAACATAAGAACAGTATAGTTTCATTATCAATATAGCAATTATAAATTCTACTTTCCAAAACCTTCTGTCTCTTTCAATAGATATATAAGAGGCAGCTCGTGTAAATAAATCTTTACGATATTCCATCACGGAGATCGTATTCAAGACTGGTAAGAAAAATCAAATTGTAGGATGTAAATTCAATATTATTTCCTGCCCATTCAACATTGATTTAGTACTCTAACTAATGCTATACTAACAGTTAATACAAACGTCACTATTAATACACCTGGCAATATAAACAAATGCCAATACAATTGCTGTATCCGCTTTCAGTGCATACAGTTCATTCCGTTTTATGTCAGTAGTTGATAAAAGAGTGTAGAGGGTGAATCATTAACCCCATATGATAAAAATTGAGTGGGTAAATATATTTAGCAAACCAAGTAATAAAATTCTTTGCTTACAGGACGACTTTAAGAAATCGTGCTTATAAATTTGCGGTACACTGCACGTACACCTTTTTCAAAGTCATACACGTTACAGTCTTCATTACAGTGTGAAAATTAAAAGAATGGGACAACCTATACTGTATTTTAATTTTATCCAGTCATCTACATGTATAGTAATGCTTTACTAAAATCTACGTGAAGAATATGAAATTTCATGTTTGAACTTAGCTCTGGTTTCTCTATTTTAACATTATCGCATCTTTTTCGTGTATTTTGAGTATTAATAATAATAATAAATTTATTGTCAAAAAAGCAGTACAAACTACGTGTGACCACGTGGAGAACAATAAACTAATTTACTCTCCGGAAGCGAGCAAGGGAACATCCCATCAATTCCGATCAAGAGCCCTAAGGCAGAGGCGGATTCAAAAATTTCAGCACAAATTCCTAGATAAGATAAAAAGTTTGCTGCGAGTTATAATACTAATAGAATGTCAATATGTTTGTAATTTAACGTAAAGAATTTACAAATTATTATCGAACTATAGATTATTCTGGGTATAGTGTTTAAAAATCATAAGAATTGAAATAACTCTAAATTCACGATTTATTATTACAATAAACATGCCTCTAGAAAAAGCCTAGAGAACCTGTATAGAAATAGTAAACTGTTGTAATAGTGGAAGAAAGCTTATTTTTCTGGGTCCATACTGAACTTTCAAGTATAATAGCACTGCGGATGTACTGCGTACAAATTACATTTTGTAAACACATATGGAACGTAAAAATTGGAGAAATTTTTCAAAATGTATTTTAATATATATGTAAAATGTCATTGAGATTAAAAATGAAAATTGTAGCACTTGCATTAACAACAAGTAAATAATACTCTTAACATGAATAAATTTGTTACATCACTTTTCTCAGAATCACTGCGTCCATACAGACGAACGGAATTGTTAATTTTTGTCTACTTTTGAGTATACAGGACCTTTATAACGGATATCTCCGACAAAATATCGTGACTGAAAATTTTCAGAAATATAATATTTCCGCATAGTACGTCTAGGAGAGTAAATCTGAATAGAATAAATATGTTATATAGAGAATACGAATATACCCAAAGTAGACAATTCTTTAAAATTATTGTTTTATTATAGCATGAAATTTAGGACACACTAAAATACAGAAAGAGTATTTAAACGAGTACATTAAAGAGTGCATGTTTACTTTTTTCTTAAAAAGAATACGACGCGGTTGGAAAAATTTATTTTCTCAGACTGAAGTAAGTTTTTATATCGCCGAAAGCAATTGTATTAAGAAAAAATAAAGTTGTTCTTTATTGTTCAGAATATCAACCCTTTTTCCCAATTCAATGAACCTCTCTGCTTCAGTGATAATTCTCTAGGGAAACGGACCTCCGTGTTTTTATTTTCCATTTGCTTCTTTCTCAACTACCTTAGTCCGCTTTGTGTGTTTCCTCTTTTCAATAAGTCTCACTCAGAGGAGCCACACACACAGATGATGAGAAAATACAAATGCAATAAAGGTTTTTTACAACGACGACGCTAATAGGAAGATAGTGGTCGCGAGAAGTTAATCCTTCGAAATGGAACGTCGCGGTGCGAGCTGCTCGCCAGGTGGACGGAGTTGCGTGGATAATTAACGTGCGTTTATACATTTCACAGCAGATGAACTCTTTGGATGCATCATCTCGGGTGAAGAATCTAAACCAGCGAATCTGAACGCCGGATAAACTTGGATTTTCATGATAAATGCCGAATGTAATGTGGACCGTAAAGTGAAGCAAGCTTTTGCAAATCTTACGCGACGTAGAGATGAAGTAAATTGGTTTCATTACTACATGAATTTGTAATATTATAGGACACGTGAATATTCGTGAAACAGGTAAAAGTTCAAATGTTGAAATTGCTGCATTGGTCAAATTTTTATATTCTTCGTTTCTGATACTTGAGTTGGGTGATAGCACATTCATTTATTCATCACTTAATATTGAAATAGTTTCTTTAGTTAAAAACACGTTTCTTAATACAATACATTTCAACTATGCATCATCTATCTAGAATCATTAACGTTCACAATTTAATTCATGCCAATTAAAGGCTTGATATAAAGATATAATAAAATATATATTGAATATTTATATATAGAATAAAACATAATGGATATTAAGCTGATAATTTAATATTATTTGCAGCTGAGATTTGCACTTTATGTTGATGTTATTCTCCCAATTAAAAAAAACACTTTACGATATTCATTGTTTCAATATTTGAAAATTGTGTTCAAAAATATTTTTTAGGAAAGAATGTTTAGTAATGAGGTGGTTTGAAAACGAGAGATATTCAATTCTTCAAAACGAATAACTGTGTTCTCTCAAAACATTTCAACGCTAAATAACGTTTTTATTCATTTTTACATACTTCATAAAGCATTTTTAAACGGGAGTATCGCAAATATTTTGGTTGTACAATGGGAGCTTTTATAGTTTGTGAGAAACAAAATATTTATCTTCTCGAACCGAACCGTTTTCTGTTTAAAAAACATTTAAAATTCTCCGCTCGTCCAGATTTATAAATCATATGATATCAAAAATAACCACACTGAACGCTTCATGGAGAAACCAGAAGTAGGAGTCAAATAAACATTTTTGAATGTCCAAACGATCTGATAGTTTATGACCAACTGTTGTGAATGAGAGAAATAAAGAAGATACTGTCTTGGAACCTTCATAAACTCTTCGCCATTATACTAAAACGTCTCAAAGAGATGAAGGTCTAACTTACCAAAACATAATTAAATGGACTGATGAAATTATTTTCAAGTGCGAGCTCTCAGTTCCAATCATCAAGACAGTATTAATACACAACTCTATTTCATTTATAAGCTGATTACTTTTGTCAACATAGATAAGCAAAGCAAAGTTGATTTTGTTCGACGTGGATTAGACGTAGTTCAACGCAGATAACATATCAAAAAAGTTTGGTATATGTAGCTTTCATAACGAAACTTGAGTCATTATTCTACTCCAATGCAAAATGAGTATCTATCATTTTTACAACACTAGACATATCTGTGTATGTTCTAATTTTTATTCTCCAAACTTCTCGATGTCCGAATATCGAGAAATCAACATTTTCAATATTTTTCGGCGATGACACTCGACTGGATTGCAGGTTGTCACATAACAATAATGAATATTATATTACATTACACTACTAAATTACATATTGTTATATAATGTTAATATGATTTTAAAATAGATCGCTGCTAATGTTCACGAAATTTACTTGAAGATAAAAGTTCGATGTACTGTTAGACACACATTTATTTTTTAACTAACTGAATGAGTACAAAAATCGATAAAAGCAACTTGATAAACAAGGTCAGAACAGAAGAATGATAAATGAAGAATGGGGCCACAATAATATGATAGCTCTTCCTTTTTTCATATCAAATTCATATCATATCTATTTATATATTTATAAATTAATTACGCAAATGAAAATGTCACTAATAAGGTAAAAAATGAGTCGTTGATGCAATAATGCACGAATTTTATGGGTAAGTGTAGGTATAGAATGTGTTAATGAGTTTTAAGAAATCGGAATTGAAAACATTTGGCATCGGTACATGACAACAAATACAGTTTATATTTTTCAAAAATATGGTAAGTCTTTTCCCTTATGTGATGTAAAAAGGGCAGAGTAAATAGAACCCTTGGAGGAGCACAATTTCAAAAAAAATTTGTCACAGCTAGTGCACCTCAAACAGCCCAAGCACTTCATGAATATATCACGTCCCATTTCGTACAGCAGCTCTCATGAATTAATTAAAATAAATTGAAAAATGTTATATTCCCATTAAATTCTATAATATATTATTGATCTTAGTGTCGTAGAATTACATTTTATATGAAAATTCTCAATACTACGGTAATAGCTCTACAGCTTCAACAACATTTTTAGAAAATATTGACATATTTATTTACGTTTTTTTAGATATCTGGGAAATGGAGAATGAAGTATATTTTACAATAATGATTTCAATATAAAAAATGTGTGTAAATTTTCAAAAAAAAATTAACACACGACGAAAAGTGGGAAACTTGCATAGCACAACGCAAAAATGTATTGTTATATGACTGATTTATTCGGTCACGCGATTGACTAATGTGTAGGTAAGAGTGAAACGAGGAGTTCCATCATCGATATTTTTCATGACAGTTTCAAGTATTGGAAATTTTAATTTCCAACAAAAACTGGGTATTTGAAGGCTGAAAAGTAAATTTGAATTGGATACGAAGTCGAAAATATTTAACACACAATTTGTTGAGAAAATATACATAGTGTATGTGATAAACGACACCTTACCTTTGTTTAACAACCCAGCATTAAAATGAATATTTTCATTTGACAGATCTCACCTGAAATGAAGAAAAAGAAATGTCAGAACACTTACGCAAATTTTCTTTTTTCCATACAATAAAATAACCACATAAATATGTCCACACAAGAAGAGTGTGGAGTACAAAAATGTTCTCATAATGGAACCTCAATAAAAAAATTCAACTGCACAGCATATTTTTACAACAACAATGAAGGTATTGATATTTATAGCTCAAAGTTTCTTAATACCATAGGTTTTGTAGTGTCTTTTTCGTAATCGTGTGGGTTTACGATTAGTTTGGAAGTGGATAAAACTCAAGCTTTTGATTGAGTTAATCAATGTAACATTTCTCTACGTACGTACCTCAAACTTTACATGTTTATCATTCGTTTACGTCTAAAACTGTGGAACATTTACACAAACTAACGACCTTTCTTAGACAGTTACTATGTATTTTTACCATGTTACATCGAATGAAAATGGGAAACGGGACCGGGGTTCGAACCCGGGACCTGGAGTTCAGCGCGCTCATGCGCCTACCGACTGCGCCATTCCGTTCGCCTCTCGGGCCCGCCTACCATTCTCATTCAACTTGTGAAACCCAAAGACCTCTGAGACCACCTCAGAGCTCAAGTTCCCGGGTTCGAACCCCGGTCCCGTCTCCCATTTTCATTCGACATAACATGATTAATCTGTTACCTGGCGGTGAAGTTCACCGCAATCTAAGAGATTTCTATGTATTTTTACTGTTCACTTACACGTTTCAACACTTAATTGTCTAGTTTCTACTATTTTTTTCTTGTCATATCAAAAAATTCTGAAACAGAGTTGTGAATAACATCTGCACCTGAATAAGACCCAAACAAAGATCGAAAAGTTGAACTAAAAAGCAAATGTATAAAAATAACCGGGCTAAGTTAAATAAATGATCGAGTTAAAAAGTTTATTCATAGAAAATATTTTGAAATCAGTAAGATTGACATCCGGGGGAGAGAATAAAGTAACGATATAGACAATTTCAACAACTCTTTCTCTGGCAGTACGTACAGAAAGAAAAAATATCGCGTTTATATTGGGAAACAAACTTGTCGGGAAATATACCAAATAGGAATGAGTTCGACCGAGGTCGGGAGTCACGGAAGTGCTAATGGTTCGAAATCTTGGGGAATGAAGCCCTGATTTCCTTCGAGCACGCCATATCGGTCCCGCAGCTAAATTCTCGGCAGCGCACATCAATTAAACGTCATTAGCTGTAAATGGCCGGGTAAACTGTACGGAAACGCTGTTTTTGTGACTTCGCGTTAATGGATTCCCTTGACAGAGGGTGAGGGTAGCTGTTTTACTCTTGAAGAGTCTTTTTTTATGATGGGAAGTGGACTATTTCCGGTATACCGTTTAGTAAATCGCAATTGTGATGTGCTTCTTCTTCTAGCGGGATATGTTTTTGGTAAAATAAGACGATGTCTACTACAATTAACGTCAGTTATCTAATTAAATAATATAATATTATTTGAAGAGCTCACAAAAATATAAATATTATTTGTCCATAAAAGGTCGTAAGTTGTTAACTATCTATTTAATAAGATGAAGTCTTTCCATCATTTTAATCGTTGGTTCGAGAAACGAATTAAGGTTAGAAACAATACAAGGGAAAATACAACATTTTGCTCGGAAACTTGTAAACTGATATTATTAACAAATCACGTCCGAGAAGAATCTTGATATGGAATCACTCATATAAAATTCAAGAAAACATCAATGCTGGAAATATCTCATTTACTTCTTTACTTCAACTAATTTCTGTTGGGTAATTTTGGTCAAATCTTTCAGCTATCTAAATATTTTGTTCGCAATTAAATTACTTTGTACTTAGTTGTATGAATAACAGTAACTAGCAGCGACATTCTTCTTTGTAACAAAAAATTATTTACAAAGAAAGTAATGTATCACGTGGACTCTATTCGCTCCGTTCGCAAACAGCATGGGTTACCATTTGCATTATATCCGTATGNTATATATATATATATATATATATATAAAATCTTTTCTCACAAGAGACATTGTATTTTATCTAAATATTAAAGTTGGGATGCTTTAAAATCCAGTCGGTGAAAACAAACAGTATTAGTTGTATATCGATTTATACAAAATTTTAGATATTCAAAAAATTACCTCTACCGGCAAAACTACCATAAGCAATGTGAAAACTAATATGTATGGGAGTAGTTAACTTTCTTTTTCTTGTCCCAAAAGATTCAGACAGACTCCTAGTGTTACCGAAAGTTTCTGACGTCCCAATCCAATCCAACTTACGTTCATTCTATTAGTACAATCAAGAGTTCACGTAATAGACAAATTTCGACGTGCTTCAAGATAATAAATTTAATTCAAAATATTTCTGAAAACATGTCATAAATACTTTCTATTATTTTGATTCACACGGCAGGTGCAAGTTGCCCCAAAAAGTATTCCAAACGTATCTTTCACATCTAATCCCGTATGACAAACAAAATAACATTGTAATAGAAATAAAACTCAACAACACGAAGGCTGGACAATAAATATTATATTGATATATCACAGTAATATACTAATATAACAACGTAAATATGTTGTTGTTTTTTAGATTTCACGGAGCAGAGTACTTTGCCAGGAAACATGTTTTCGTTTTCAGAATCCGTCATCCCATTTTCGCAGCCTTTCCGTAAATCGCTTTCTTCGTCTTGACGACAAACACACGCTGTTTGATTCAATGCATACTACGTGCGGTATCAGTGAAAAGATGTCTAAATGCGAGTGTCGCCAGATCTGAAGACAGAGTTGGAGGACAAAATGCAGAGTCGGAACAAACACCTACGATTTCAATTCGAGATGATGATCTTGAATCATGTCAAACAATCAAATGGACGTACCTCATACTCCAATCATTTCTTTAGCTCAAACATGCATCATTTTTAAGACTTATTTATTTTATTCACACACAAATCTTCTGTAAATAACATTTGTTTTAAGCTACATATGAATTAGAAATGTCGAGAAGTTAATAATAAAAGCTTAAAATGTTGTGAGCGAGATAAAGGATTTAAAAGGATATTTGGAAATTTATGTTCCCATATATTATTGCGGGAAAGTACCCAAACCCTGACCCTCACTTTAATTCTGATGAAAAAGAAATAAACAATATTTAAAAAAAATGTTATATTTGCTTTATACAATTATGCACCATTCATATTTTAATTTTAGGAAACGTAAAGAAAAAATAGTATGAATAAAATACTTTCTAGAACCTTAAACTTTGGAGATTTACACAACAGTTGCTAAAATGATGAACATAACATTAAACAAAATTTAAAAATGTATTAAATAAGAGAAATCTTCCAGAATGTTATAGAATTTTTGTGTATTTTCTTTGCTGAACCCAAGAGCACTGCAACAAGGAGTTCCTGTAGGCTTTGTTTCTGACAGTTTTTTGTTGTGGCGTTTACGAAATTCACCAACCCAATTTCCCCCAGCTATTTCACCTTTTATAGAATGTTCAATGTTATTTCCTCGTGTAATTGTGTCAATTCTTTGTAAGTAATTCTTAACCCATTTTTTTTCAGAACTGCATCGATAGTTTTAGACATTTTAGACGAACTCCACTTTCTTTCATCAACCTCCTTCATCATCATCCTTATTATCAAAAAGAGTTTATAAATACAAAATCAAACAGGAAAAAATACGGGGTCCGACTTAAATAGAGATTTTAGGTGACCATAGCCTAAATTTTGTGAACTCAATAAATTTTTAACCAAACACCTCAATGAAATTGTTTAACAATAAACATTAAGCATAAACCTCACAATTTAAGAATACTTCGAGGTCGAAATGATTATCTCCCAAATTCTAGAAGAAATAACGAAAAATATAGCTAAAAGTAAAAATTTTTCCACGGTCAAATCATATTGGCGGATTGATAAACCCCAAGTAAAGCGGTCGACGTGTCCTCTCCGATACGTTGTAGTAGAAGCCTGATCAATTATTTGCTCTTGATTCTACTGAAGTAAAGGAGAATGCATAACCAGGAGACTGGTGGGTCTGCTTTTGGGGAGGAGTTCGGTTTAGGGCCCTTTCCTCTATTATTTGACACTTATGTCTCGGGTATCCGATTATTAAAAGTTTCAGGAAAGATGTCTGATAATGTTAACGAATATTAGTAATTTCAATAAAATAAAGAGATGAAGTACCGTATACACAAAAGAATGGTGGTATCAGATGATATAAAAATGTTTAAAAAGAATTGAATATGTTTAATACTATTAACACTATTAAATATAATATGACTTATTACCACTTACAACTATGGCTGGTGGCCTGAGATTACCATCATTGCCACCGATAAATATACTGGCTTCAATCATTTCATTACTGATCTATTGTAATTGGAATGGGGCGAGTACTGAGTACGAGTCACTCTGTGTGTACACGTAATAGCGGGGAATTAGCTACAGGTAGGATTTCTGATGACTAGTAAGGTTAAACATACTCAACGTTTACCCACGACTGACGAGAGCGTAGCAGTCACATGACCTACGAACAGTTGGACACAATCACCTTTAGTTGCTATAATGACCAAATTTTCTTGTTTAATCTCAATTTTTTCGCCAGATCGTCTATTTATCAGATTTATCAGAAATTAACTACTGAAAGTGGTAAGTTTCTAAAGAGACAGTTTCAATAATTATGCAAAGATCATATTCGTGAATGAGAGACTTTTGTTTATATTGATATCGTATAAAACTATTTTTATAATACTTATAAAATGATTCCATATAATACTATCTTTTGAAGAGATTGCAGCGATTTTTAAATTCCTGATTTTCTCGTTAATTCAATATTGTTATTGATTGATATTTGTTTATACCCAATAAAAAGGAATGAAGTTGCAATTTCTTTTGGAAATTTCCTTGGTTTTACACAAAATAGTATAAATTGAGTTGTAATAATATATAAAATGAATAAGCGAGCAATATGAAGAAAAGTACTATAACTATAATTCAATTGTTGCTATGTTACAAATACCCTTAACTGATACCGAATCGTTTACCTACATTGTTATAAATACTAATAACTATAGTACAACAATATTACCTTGATGGAGCTTTGCAAGGCATTAAACATAACCTTCAAGATTTGCAGTGATGTTGCAAAAGTGGCCACTAAGCGGTTATACTATACTCGTTGCTTTAATAAGTGAATGCTATGACTTGAAATTATGTAGAATGATAAAGAGATATTGCTCTTTTACAATAATAAGAAATACTAAAATTGGGAAATATTTTCAGTAATGAGAGAAATGAATACTTAAAACCTTCAGTTAGCTGAATAAACTGGCGATTACTAATTAAATTGATATTCTTAAACGACCTCTTTTTGTGTACAATTATTTATTTTATGCTACTTTGTTTAACATTTCTGAAATTATGCGTTTATAATAATTTGGCTCCCGATATAAAATTAAAATATTTTCCCAATCTATTGAATGATCCAAATTTAAACGGTGTATTGTGGTTTATGTTACGCTGATGTCCCTTGATTCGCGTATCTAATTTACGCTTCGTCTGTCCGATAGAGCAAAAGGAACAAATTATTATAAACGTATAATTTCAGAAATATTACGTTTACGAAAAACACATCATTCTATATTGAATTTACAAACTGACACTGAAAACACATCCAAAATTTATAGTTGTTTAGAATGATTTCTGTTTCGATGGTTTGTTTTTTCAAAGTATTTATTTTTCTATATGATTGTTTTATTTGTATATGTGTTTAAATTGTTTTCAACTGGTTAAGATAAATCAACATTTTTGTTTATAGTATATTTAAAAAAAAACAAGTTCACCTGACGTTAGCAGCAATCTACTACTAAAAATGTTGTGGCATACAGTAAATAATTGTCTACAAAAAAGGTCGTTTTTAATAATATCAATTTAACAATAATAGTAGATATGAATAATGTCAATAATGATTACTGATAATGATATTGAAGATATTCTGGGAAAGATAACATTAAGCGGAGTACTCACACCGCTCTTGAAGCGGATCAGTCTGTTGACTCAGTTTTTCAGACGCTCATATGTTTAAGCGGCTTGTGCAGTATAGGGAACGGGGAATCAGATCTTACGAGGATATTAATTCAGTCTACGGCTTCTGGCCAACAGTCAAAGAGCCAACGGACTCTGAAGCAGGGGTTACCAAATTTCTAAAGATTCAAAGAATGGTACAGAAACATCATGATTATCGAACGCGTTTATTGTCGATGAAAAAGCATTTGGAGTAAAATAAACGCATTTTAAATAATTTTGAGGTGTTGCAAATTTTGATTTTTCCTACGCAGTATTTTCAATTATTTTTAATGAACAAAATATTGTATCATATTTCACTCTAAACTTTAACTTGTTTAAAAGTTATTTAATATTTAACATAAATTCAAACAGAATTTGGAGAAATGGCATTATGTATTTCATCATTCCCTCTTGTTCGTTGTTAACACACACTTTCGTCATAAAATGGACTTGGAAGATTTCATGATTTACGAAGTTGTCGCACCTGAATGTGTTTAAATCTTTTAACTATGAAATTCTGAAATTATTTTACAGTAATATAGTAATTTACGATTCTCTCACACGCTCAAGCATATCGAGATGATTTTTTTAATGCATAACACTAGACTCGCTCTCTCTCTTGTTACGCTACCTATATACAGGACTATAGACCAGGTGATTCAGACCCAATTAATATACAGTTCTCACAAAAATACCCACTCATGAAATTAAATATTGTTAACAAATATTGTTTGAACGAGTGCATGAAACAATAGCTCTTCTCAATGGAGCAATGCTCTAAACCAAATTTGATAGTCAATGGTATTTCTGGCATGAAAGTCATGAACCATACAAACGAGATCTCTCCCGTGACATGTCATCACAAATTTATCTAGCTTTCGATCATTTCCTTCCCTGGGACACCACCTTGACCTAGCACTGTCCGTGTGGGTGGTGAGGGATTGCGCGCTCTGATGATGCTTGGCTTTATGCCGACTACTGTTGTTATGCCGGCTAACTGCTAGCAGGGTTTCCCATACCGGATGGCTTCAGCTGAGGAGTCAGACTAAGTGTGTCCTGCACCGACCTGTCTAGCTCACCCTTCCTGCTTCCTCACCCATTCCCCTCAAGGGTTCTCATTTTGGGAGTTCGCGAGTAGCAACCATGGGGTCCTGAGCCGAATCAAATATTTCTTCTACTTACTTGTGCTTGATTCTCTCTGTATACTTTTCTATCGGCCTTCCTTGGCCAACTCTTGCTATCTTCGACCCCGACGCTGTTAGGTTTCGAGGACTAAGGCGAGTCTTTCGTGCTTCTTTCACAACCTTCTTTCTTCAACCCCAAGGTGAGGTGTAATGCGACCCGTGGCGAGGCCTGAATGGTGCAGTTGGTTATCTGCAACGGAACCTCTGGGATACCTGGAGACCTTCTAGAGTAAGAAGCCTTACCTGAACATGTGGGGCTCTGTTCATGCAGAATATTTTTTTCTATCTACTCGTGGGAACGTAATAGAAGATGTTAATAAATTTAATTCTGCAAGACTATTTGAGGTGGAGAGTGCTGGAAAGGGGGGTGTCCTCTTAGTCACACATGTAATAGAAGCGAAAAAAAACTAATGAGATTAATGCGAGAAGAAAAGGCAGAGGTGGAAGCAGCTCTGCGATAAGTCGCAGACTACCTCGGAGGTAAATGTGACTCGGATTGTTGAAGGGTGAGAAAAGGTTCTAGCGACAAAACAGGATGAAGATCGGTTGTTTGACAGTCTCACGGAAAAACTTAATGCAATGAATAATGTCATTGCATCAGCTGAGAATAACCACAAGACAATCACAACCAACATGAAGGCGGCTATGTCTCTCGCTAATCGGACCACGAGGCTTAATGAGCAACCCAACTTTACTACTGTAGTTGAGGACATGGCTAGAATTATAAACCTGGCACCAAATGCCCAATTGACTGAAATACCGGAACTACCGGAATTGATTGAACGTGGAACTACCGGAATTGATTGAACGTGGAACTACCCTATCCTCAGTCACAACACAACCAGATGAGCCAATACGAAAAGACGGCGTGGTCATGGATGGAAATTAAAAGGACAAATTGCAATCTCAGCACAACTGCAATCATTGCTCACTGACAACGGTAAGACCATTGACAACGATCAAGACTCCACGGCTGAACTGCCATGGGAGACCAGGGGGCAGAAATGTAGGAAAGAGCAAGGAGAGACAGACCGAAACTGGAGCCAGAAAAAGGAAAGGTTCAAACCGTAGGTAATCCCTCTGAAGTGTAAGAATGATGGAACATCATACGGCGACGTCTTAAAATTAATGAAGGGAAAGGCCAGTAAGGAAAACATAGGAGAAAAGGTCAATAAAATAAGACAGACATGAGAGCATCTAATTGAACTGCAAAAAGATTTCAAGGTCGAGGAAGACAATGTTGCAGTGAAAACGGCAATGAGCGATAAGGTTGCTGTGATACCCTTACAGTAGATGGTAACCCTTGATTTCAGGGACATTTACGGGGACACAGATAAAGATACAGTGCGAGAAGAATTGGTAACTGCTTTGCCTTATCAGCAAGCATCAGATGTTGGGAGGGACGAATCATCGTAGCGGGTGACTTTAATGCGAAATCTCCGTCATGGAGCACGGGAGCATGAGAGAGGACAGATTTTAGATAAAAGCATGATTTCCCTGGACCTGATTACCATTAATCAACCAGGAGTGACAACTTTTGAAAGAAGAGCACCCATTTCTGTACTGGATCTAGCCTTCACAAGAACAGCGACCATACCTTTCGTTCGTAATTGGCATGTATTAGAGTTAGAGACTCTCAGTGACCACAAATACTTATGTTACGAAATCGGTCGAAGGCATTTAGCAAACTAGACAAGGAAATGTTCCAGAAGTATATTGCAGGTATCTCCGCGATGAGCGAAATGTGGTCTGATAAATGCATGGTAGAATATTTTACAGCGGAAATGAGCTTAGCATGTGATATAACCATACCACGTTGAAGTGGGATGCACTCAAATCACAGAGCGGAGCACTGGTGGACGACAGAGATCACAAAGTTGAGTGCAAAAGTAATAGGTTAAGAAGAGTCTCCTAAAGACCACATAGAAGGAATCAACACACAACAATGCAAACTTTAGAAGATTATAAACTGGCAAGAAATCTCTACACAATAAAATCAAACGACTCAAAAGGGAATGGTGGAAGGAACTTTGCGAATACCTTGATCGAGATCCTTGGGGTACACCTTTCAGGATGGCTTGGCAAATTGCGTAAGAATACTGGTGGAATACCAAAATATAAAGAATCCTTACTCCATATAGTAGCCTCCTTATTTCCAAAAGGAGAACCCAGGACGACGTACCCAAATATCAAAGAGGCGGAGGTACCACCATTCCATCTGAATGAAGTTCAAATGGTCGCAATGATTGAAAAGTGGCAAAATTCCTGGGCCTGACGGCATATCGAATAGGATACTAAAGATTACTGCGTTGCGTAGACCTGATTTGATTCTTGATCTATTTTACACTTGTTTAGAAGGATTTTTCCAGATCCATGGAAAAGACAAATGTTCGTGCTCATACCAAAAGGGAAAGAGCGCGATGGAAAAGACCTATTTGCTTATAGACCTCTGGGAATGCTTGATAGCACAAGAAATCTGTATGTGAAAATGATCCTGAACAGAATAGATGCATGCTTTGATGAAAATGGACGTCTTTCGGATAAGTAGTTTGGCTTCAGAAGAGGAAATTCAACTATGAATGCAGTTCATGAGGTCCAATTGGAAGTGACTAAGGCATCTAAATTACCACCTAGCCCTGGCGGTTTTCGCGTAGTGATGTAAGAATCGCGTTTAATTCACCTAACTGGGAAGACATCTATCGGTCAGTTAAAGGACATATTCCGTGGTATTTACTGCGGGTTGAAAGTAGTTACTTAGAGGAAAGATGCCTGCTTGTACAAATGAACATCAACGATAGAGCTATCATCTGGAATTGGGCAAGGGTCGGTTCAAAGAGGCACGTTGTGGAATAGTATGGCTCCTTCGTTTACATCTCCGAGAAGGGATGAAGATGGTGGGTTACGACGATGATGCAGCCATGATAGCAGTTGCATATATCCCGGAAGAATTGGAATGGAAATATAACGAAGCCTTGGAAACTTTTCCCGTGTGGATAAAGAGTAGAGGTCTCAAACTAGCACATCACAAAACGAATGAACCCAAACTGTCAGAGCTGCGGAGAGAAACTGGACTACCCAGAGCGTGCCATCTTTGTATGATAGTCGCTGTTGAAATAGCATGTATTTTGCAACCTGATATCCTTATCACTCAGATGATGGAGACCCAGGAGAAATGGAAAAAAGTGACGGATTTAATTCAGCATATAATGAAGAAGAGGGAGAAGGAGGTAGAAATTCGAAGCGGAGAAGAGTGAAGTGCACAGAGAAGCAAAGAAGTGACGCACCAGAACCCCTAATCCTGACACTTGAGCAATAGGTCAAAGAGACGGGGGAGTAGGGAACGAGCAACTACCGAGGGAATCCACATGGATCACAAAAGGCCCCACTGAAGTAATGCTAACGCGGTAACGGTGGGGATCCTGGAGTCCTAAGGTTACTGGTGAGGAGCTTGCTCCTTTCACGTTCATAAAAAATGCCTTCGAACATTACACATGAACGTTATGTACCAGTATGTAAAAAATACATACTGTGTATGTTCTTATACATATTCTTGGGGTTTTAGGGCTCGTCTAGGTCATTAGAGTCCTTGCAGGTGGGGAAAAATGCAGTTTCGCACCATAGGGAAGAGCCGTAGTGACTCTTCCCCGTGTGTGGGACTCACCGAATATCTCGACTATACCCACTAAAAAACCCTCTAGAATTCAACTAATATCTAAATACAAAGATTATTAGGAAATATATAATGCTGTATTAAATACTCTCGGAAACTCGATAAGCTTGTAATGACCTATCGCTACAGCTGCTCAGTGTGGTTCGAGATCAGACGTACCATACGAAGGTCGAACTGGACAAGAGGAGCCAACAGATCAAGAATGTGTATAATATACTACATCACGTCTGACATCTTAACAACTCGAATATCACTCGAACAACTTCTCTCATGAAATGTTTCACACTTCACAGTTAATCACTTTAACCTATCTTCAGCTTGACAAACTTACATATGTCTTTTTCAAATTAACTCTTAAATTTCGTTGAGGTAATGTTTATGAACAAAAAGTATTTTTTACGCAACTAATATTATTCAACACTATTATATTACTTTATATACTCAAGAGTATAATTTAAATATAATAATGATAAAATATATTATTCAGTACAAAATTATTTCGTTGTATATGATCGTCATGGTCGCTCTTCTTCATAGGTTGTTCCGTAATATTGAGACGGAGTCTTTAATACAATCAGTTAAATTGAACCACTCCATTCCGTAAATTAGAGTGGTTGGCAACTACGCGTCCAATTGGTTTTGAAAGAGATACTCAATAACAATCTTTAGATCATTGATTAGCTGCGCGCTCTTCATTTCTCTTTCTACCTTTCAGTATCTCTCAGGCATCACCCACAACTTTTGTGTATTTTCCAAATGTCTCAATTGGAATTCGGAGGGAACATATCTTATTTAACGATAGGTCTAACAATATAAGCGATATTGTCATCAGTGAGTGACTGACTTGCTTACTCATTCATCAACGTTCAGGAGAAACTATCCGAGATAATAAGTTAACAACTTAGACGGGGTGTTGCTTTGTGTTGTTCATGCTCACTAAAAACGTATGTTCCGAAATTTCTATTTTGAAGATGTTTTTCGATGTCTTGCTATTTATAATTTCCCACAAACTAGTTGAAATATCATATTAGTTTATGTATAGATACATTGTTAATTGAAATATAAGAAATAGGTACGTTGTTTTGGTGTCATTGTCACCGCCTACGTTGAAAGTGACTGACATAAATATTTGTTCAGATTAGTTCTTGTGAATACCACAGGCACACCCCAAAAATGGTCTGATTTAAAAAACTTGACCGATGTATCCTAATGTGTTTTGATGCATTGAATACGAATCGGGAGTCAGAATATCTCCATTATCCTCCATTGTGAAAAACAGCCTTTAAACGCAGAAAATATGGAATATCTCGCTTTGAAAGTCGATACAATTGTAGAAACCGACTGAAAATGACTTCAAGACCATTTTTATATGTTTCGTTGCAAATGTACTTTTATGTATTTTGTGCGGTATATAAATACTGAAGGGTGATAGGGCGAATCCAACTCGGGATTCGGATTCAGTACGTCAAACTATATATTATTATTATGGTCCAGCAGTCATTTTCAGTCTGTATCTACAATTACATCTAATGCTAGTCTTTCAAATGGTGGGACTTTATGTAGTTTTTGTAAAGGACGGTTTCGCCGCGATTTTTTAAAATTGTGTAGAGATTTGAAACAATTCTGGTCCCAGATTCGAATTCAGCGTGTTAAAGTACATGAGGATATCCTCATTTTTGGAACGTACCAATTTCTCTGTATGTGTCCGTGTATTACATGGAAAGTCGTGCGTGACCCGAGATGGTTTTGGCCACCCTTGCATTATAAGTAGCGAGCGCGATGCCGCGTGTGAGACGCTGACTGCGACAGCGATGGGATGGTTGGGAATGGGGTGGGGGCGGGGTGGGGAGGGGGAAGTGAGGAGAGGGAACAGCAGCAAGCGTAGAGGTCGTCCCCGCGTATTACACGCTCACGGCGCTAGTGGCCAGGCGTGAAACCGAGTGGGAGGGCCAGACCACCGAGAGGCGCGCGAGGTGCCTCAGTTTTTTTAAAACTCTTTTCTTTCCGTTTTTAATTTCATTCGCTTTGGCAACGCGAGGTTTGCTCGCTGGCTGGAGTGTCCCTTTAGCCTCCTTCATGGATGATCGTACGTACTGCAGTAAATTGTTAGCGTTAAGCTTCTGTTTTGCCCATGGTTTTGTTCATGAATTATTTCTTTAAGTATTTAACTACATGCGACTACATTATGAAATTGGATAAACAATGGACTCATAAAAATACGGAAAATATTTATGTTGAAAAAGGTTCGTCACGGCATCATCAAAACATCATGTCAAATCTGTATCCCTTACAGAAAATCATAAATTGCAAAAAGAATCTCCCGTTCTCAAGAAAAAAGAAAAGAAAGTATCAAAAAAGAGAAAAAAGCATTGTTAATGTAACAGATACCTTGCATTATGAAACAGAAAATGTAGAATATGTTTTATATATTTTGATAAGTTATATCTGGTACCCAGTGTGAAGAAATTAACACGTTGCGTGTTGTAGGAATACTGGAATACCTATTTGTGCGAATATATACTATTAAATTAAGTAAATATGACACATCAAAAGTCAAGATCATAACAAACTACGTTGCTGACCGGTAATATATTTTCAACTAATCAGGAAACATGTTACAAATTAAGTGAGATTTTGAAGGTTGGAGTTTTCGGATGTTATCTTTAACGACTTGGATGACGCGATGAGCAAAATATAAGTCAACTGGATAATTAAGTGTAAAGATATAATTCGTTACAAATGTAAAAGCACTCTATTACTCTATTCAGAGGTGACCCACATATTCCTGTCCATCCTTGAAATTCGTAATCAATTCTTTAAAAATTTATCTTCTGACACAAATTTTATCCGCTCCAAGCAAAACTAAGAATATCATGCTCTTTGAATTATCGGAAGATGTATCAAATATATTTTAAAACTGATTCCCTGTACTGCGTTCACAATTATGAATACTTCTTTAAAACTGAAGGTGAAGCACAAATCTTTCTTTTAAAAGAAATAATAATAATAAGTCAAAATTACTAACTTTTAAAATTAATTATGCATTTCAAAGACGGTGATACATTTTCCGGACACCAAAATACTTTCCATTTGTTGAGTTGAGTCAGCAGCGTTTGCGCTAAGTAATGGTTATAATACAAACTGATTATCTTGTGCGTAAAATGGGAGGCAAGTGACAATAGTTCTATCAAGCAAAATGAGGCATATTACTAATAATTCCAACATACATACAGGTAAGTAGAGTTCTATCAAATTTTTACTTTTACAAAAGCAGAATGTTCAGAACGACGTAAAAAATGGTTTTAAGCAAGAAAACTAGATTTAAAGAGTTAATTTCGTGGGAATTAATAATATGGCAATTTAACACGTTGTAAATATTTATATAGGGTAAATTGCTTGTAAAACTAACTCTGAAACGCTCATTCCGGGAGAAACCCACAGAATGTAGTTCCAATCCCCTTCCTGAATAGAGAAATAGTACGTCATTTATCCACTATTTATTTTGTGTTTTTATGACACTAAAAAGAGAGACAATTCCTTGAATGAAAGAGCAGTTCTATGGTATTAATATTTGTCTTTAATATTTCAATAGTTTCTCTTTTTTATTCCCAATCATAACTGGTTGTACCAAAACCGAAGTATCCGAATATGCTTTCATCTAATACAATATCACTACAATTAGGTATAGGTGCAGTAATGTTAGATACGACCAAGTAAGCAGACAATTTTTTCTGTGGATGATGTCAATTCAATAAAATCTTGTACAAATCCCACCAGTAAATTAAAAACATGATGATGAGACAAAACTGTTTCGAAACGTTGGGCAACAATTGTTTTTTCGAAATTTTATTTAGGTAACAGGTTTTATACCTTAGTTGTGCGGGGTGCGATGAATTATTCAAGTGACTGACATCAACCACAGAAGTATCACCGACATATGTGCTTGCGGATGGTACAATTGCTTATACTATCCGCCAGTTCTTTGATTTTTGCCAATCAAATATTTACGTATTCTTTAATTGCTCTCTTTCACTGGAATAATCGCTGTGCGCACACACGCAATAGACTGTGATTGGGGAAACATATCTGAAGCGGCGAGCACCCATTTCGCGGCCATCCGAGCGTCTGAGTATTATTAGAATGACAAACGAGGGCGGGGAGGAGGACGGCGCTGTTGGATTGTGCGTTGAGACAGGTGATATTTCGGCACAAGGCACTCGGCGAACGCCACATCTCTACCCTCATTCCGACTTCTCTCTTCACATGTGGATGAAGGAATCGATCGACGGAGAAGGGAGACCATCGTTGAAGAATATGATCAAAAGTGGGGAGAAGAACAGTCTATTTCTATAAATTCTTACAATAAAATTAATAGAATATTTTATTGCTTTTTTATAAACGCAAAATTGAGTCGGCGTGTTCACAGGGTAAAGCTTCAATCAACTGGCTGGACGGTCTGGGATGTGTGTGGGATGTGGAATTTTTCATATCACCTCAATGTTCAGACTGACTCCCAGGCCTCCTCAGCCTGCTCTAAAATGAGAATCGGATCTACCCTGGGGCCAAATCGACCGGAGCAAGAGAGAAGACCACATCTCCTTCTCCTTGCGCCAATGCTAGCAATTGCCGAGCTCTAGCCTCTATGAGACCCCTTAGGAAACTTAGGGTTCGTTATTGGATTGTTGAACATTATTTTTTATAAACCTATCGTGAAAAACTCTTTATATTTGTGCTCATGAAACTGTAAAATACTTTTTAAAAGAATTCTCGAGTAAGATGGAAGCGTTGAAGACATGATTCAGAGTAATAATAAAGCTACAATTTATCTGTAATAATTCAACCTATATACATGATGACTCAAGAAAAAACCCAATCACTTCAAATATCTACTAACCAGATAATGATATCGATGTGGGGATTTCACTGACAAGTCGTAATAAAGGGATAGTAATTTGGCGTATTCAAAATGACTAGTAACTTTAATAACAGCAGAGAAACTGACACTATTAAAGCACAGAAATTGCTTATTTTAATTAAAATTATTTTACTTTTTTCAGCACTACTTAAAAGTCCGAGANTGTGAATCCAATTGTGAGGAAACCAAGAGAATAGCACTACCAATATTTAAACATTTCTGATTATTATGAATACGATTGATCAATTTCTTATGTATTTTCCCCAGTTTCAAATTCAATAAAAAAAATTAACTTGTCTGGAAATCTTAATGACTGGGCTGGGAGACGTTTAAAATTGTCATAAGTATTCTGAAAAATTAATTAATTCAATTGCGTTGCACCGGTAACCTTCAAAACATCTGTGAGAGAGATGTATTTAGTGACTGAAGTCGGAGATGAAGTTTCATAGTTTGCCTTAAAAGTTAACTAACGAAGTAATTTAATGAAAGAGAACAAGGAAAGAGAAATGAGTGAAAAGTTACTGTCTGAGCATTCACTCAATTATCTTGACTTTAAAGAAATTTCAGAACTATTTAATTATAAAGAGCAAAAAGTTTCAAATACAGAATACTTCCAAATTATTCCTACGAATGAAAGTAATCCAAACCATGAACGTAATTACCATTACAGTTGTCTTTTTAATAGTATATGCAAAAGTTTGAAAGAAATGCTGTCATAAAATAAATCCTGCATTAACGTTTTTCCACTTACAAAAGATTTTGCTTTTCATAAAATACCACTAATTATGTGTGAATCTCAGGTCTTGCTTATGGAATATGCTCTCAGATACTCATAAAACCCAATTAATTCACAAAAATATCTTCACATGAACACGATTAGAGGAAAAAATTGAAAAAGTATCTAATTATCTCGACTTCGATATAGAGAATCTGGAACTTCATCTTTTCAAACGAGTTTCTGTCGAAACGAACTTTATGATCTTCACTCTATATAATATTCACTAAAATATAATTCACGACTTTTATCCAATACAGAGTATTCTATAAAAATTATTGTGAGACGAGACAATTAAAAAATAATGTTGCTTGTGAGTGTTTTGTAATGAGGGATTTGCTACCAAAATTAGTTTTAAATTAAGACAGGCAAACAAGATCAGTAAAAAATTAAAGTATCAATCAAGTTTTCAACATGGTAACATGTGTACTATAATAAAATGATAACTCCAACAAATCTAATTTATGGAAAGTGATTTTACAAATGCTTTGGAAAAAAAGTAATTAATCGTAGAATATCAAACAAAAGACGACGATGATTATACATATGACGAAACTTTATTTCGAAAAAATACATTTTAAACTCTCGGAATGATATTTTTGTTTCCTGGAAACAAGTTAGCGCTTCTTTTTCCTCACCCTATGTAAGTACTTCCTTTTTTAATCCCTCCGTCTCTACCACCAACACATCGAGTTCATACTGCTCAACATGTCATACATCTCATAATGGTGTTCCACAATGGACCCTTGTAAGAACCTCGTATGATGTGTATGTCTGGACACAAAATACTAATTGTCCTGTCGTTAATGTGATGTGATGTGTCCTATACGAGACAATCATTACGACACTTGTGACAGATTAAGCACAAAATTAATTTTACCCTTCATATTTTTTGTTGTTGTTGAGATTTTTTGAGATCTAATGCTACGTAGAATTAACCAAAATTTTTGAAAAAAAATGGAGTTCAATTAGACATTTGTTCCCAATTACATAATTTAAAAAATCGAAATTGGGTATATAGAGATAACCAGGTAAAGGGTTCCGGGAATAGCAAATATTGCAGTATAAAATGAACTATTTTTTCATCTCATCAAAATTAAGAAAGGGTTATTATTTATTTGAAATCATCTCGTCCTTAGTGATTTTATTTTCGCATCTTGAAAAGGTTTGAGAAAACAAGACAACTTTATGTTAGCAACATCATTTTCCTTGTCTGCCTCGACAAAAGAAAATTTCGAACAAAGCACTCAAGACGAAAACATTAACTGAGAAAAGTGCTTCCATTTTTCATCAGTCCACAACACGAATATTTGTACCACCATTCATATTTCTTCAGAAGACACGAATCCTCATGATATTCAATCTAATATGTCCCTCTCAGAAATACGCCGAGTTTAATTCATCTCGAGATAGGGAAAGCTTTTCTCAGCCATTAACTCTTTTCGGACTGATTCTGTCGACGCGGCTTACGCAATTCGTTGCAAGTATATCAGCAGTGTTCATTGTTTCCCCTGGCAAGTTGCCAGCACGATTCTGTTCCTCCATGCTCAATTTCACAGCGCTGCCTTAAGAATTGCGGCCCTCTTCTGTACATGAAAATCGTGAAAAGACCTCTTCTCCGTAGAGTTCAGACCTTTAATACATTTCCACGCGTTTCAGATAGTCCGATGAAGGAAGTTCACACAGTTGACTGTACATCCGGAATCGATATTTTCGAGAAGAAAAGAAACAAATATTTTCGGTGGAAGTTACAGAGTTGAAATTTTTCAAGCACTAATCGTGGAGGAAATTTCCCATATATTCGAGGAGTATTGCATGGGTATTTGTGATGTGAATTCTGATAAAAATTATTCGATACTCTCTGTGGAGAAAAAATCGCCACAAATCTTGCATGAAACTTTTTACGTTATATTCCTTAGTAATGTAATTCCTTCCTTTATGGAGATGTGCATAAAATTTCTTGCCGTAAAATATCATTTATTCTCTGATGTAATTACTAAAGGAATTGTGTCACAGGAAGAAGTCAATTTTCTTGCAAAGATGTTTTATTTTGCTCTTTGCAATTCCTTAACGTAGACAAAACAACAACAAAAATGTATAGTACAAACTTTTTAAGAGAAAGGTTTATGAAAATTGATGGAGGATGACAAATTTGTTCTATTTTATTGTCTAATCAGTACTTTTAATAAGAAGACGAAATGTGTCCATTATAATTTGTGCCAGCTATTAGGAAACCGAGAGGAATTTGTTCTAGAAACATAACCCATTTATTAGAAAATAATACACTTTATGATGTCAGCAATTATCATAAACTATCACACAATCTGTGTATCTTAACAAAAAGGGAACTGAATGACTCATGAAATACCAATCCCTCCTCTGGCAATCACATAATCAAATTTAAATCTAGAATTCAAATTTACGTGCTGTTATGATTGAATTACAACTCACACAACTAGCATCAATTCATTGAAGTTGTAAATAAACAATACCGTATGTGTCACAAACGTAATTACAATTGTGTGAACGGATATACTTATTGGGTGGTCCATCGGTAGTTTCCCTAAATTACAGTATTGAATATGTTGGTTTTGTGTGAATTCCAAGATACAATATTCCGTTCCTCGTTAAAAACATATTTTCTGTATTTCCTTCAGAGAGAGTTATACACAATTCCTATGAAACAGTAATATACCATGCCGTATATGAGAAATGCCAAAATGCACAGTTAATGATGTATGACCGCTACTCTCTCCAAAGAACTAAAATCAAAGACATGTTTGTGCAATTAAAATTTGAAATAAATTACTCTAAATCATATCCAAGAGATTGTTTTGAACTCCTTCAGTTATCAACACGAAATAAGGTAAATGCATGACAAGAATTTGAAGCAATTTTATGTGTAAGTCCAATATCCAAATTTCTATTCCTAATAAGGGTACAAAAATTTCTTAGAGCAATGATTAACCATGAACATAGAGTAAATGGAAGAACGATGAGTATGAAAAATTATCAATACATAAAAATAGAAGAGAAAATGAAACAATAATAGAAATGAGAAACAAAAAGATCAAAAGTATTCTGCAAGAGACTGTAGACAGAATATTGAACCATTACATCGTGCGTTATTTGAAAATGCATTTATTGGGTGATTACGCAACTCAATTTTCAAAGAGGATAACGATTGTCGTAAATGGAAATTTATATTGAGTCGCGTATTGAATGAAACGTCCAAGTGTGATTTCATAGTGATTATTCACCGGATTTAATGAGTGATATTTTAGGAAAGAGAAGATAACATTTCGTTCGTACTGAGTGATTGGTCCCCGGGTACTTCCAGTCCAATCAATGGAAATGGAAAATATTTAACGACCGAACGACAATGTAATCTCTTTTGACTAAAACTCAAAACGAAGTTGTTGATCAACGAAAGAAATAATTTAATTTCAAAATAAAAAAAATAGATAATAAATTAAATAATTAGTAAAAATATTGTTAATTTATTTGCCTCCTTGCTTAGATTCTGGAAATTGTAGGGTTTTTTATTTTTGTGTTCTCGGGTGTCTCATGTACCATCATCAGAAATTTTAATATCTCTATTGTATATAGATGTTAGGAAAAGTACGCAGAAAATTTCATTTCAGGTATCTTTATCATTTGAGACTTTTATGAGATAATCTATAAAATTTGGACATTCCTTTTACATCCACAAATTCTTATGGGAGCCGAGCTAATACGTACATGTATGACGGGATGATAATGAACTCAAGTGAATGATATGAGGGATGAAATTACACTCTCACGCTTTACATTACCAGGGAGAAAACTATCATCTCTTGATATATGAGGTTCACGTTCTCATCTCCTGACAACATGAACTTTCGATCAAAGTACTGAAAAATGTTAATTAATCGTTCTAAGTAAAGAATAACATTTTTTTCTTTGTGCTGACGCTTTTAAAACTGACGAAAGTAAACTGCCATAGAAGCCATTTCGATGACAGAGTAAATATAATTATGAATGCCTTCGGAAAAAAAAATAGTTAAAAATGTCATTTCATCCTATTAATTGGTATAAAAATTTATATAAATAAACGATATCAGAAAGAGAGCGGAATATTGACCTATACAAATTTAAATTAAATTTATGAAGTAAAATTGTATTTTTTATTACACGAAATACATTGCCATTATTTTATTAAATCCCAACAACTTTTATAACGAGAAAATTATAAATGAGTTCCGAGAATTATTTTGATAAACTAAAATTTTACGAGTAAATGGCCCGCCATATATCTAAGATTCATCGCCCTAAAAGTTTTACTTTCAATTATGTAAGTGAATCACATTTCATAGCCTTACCTCCCATCTTTCTGGAGCCAAACAACTTCACTATACCTTGCAGAATACAACCAAAATACAAAAGAGAACGAAGAATCACCTTCACTGCGAAGGGTCGCCTTTTACGAGCGTTAAACCTATGCTCGTACACGCGCTGCTTAGGAGAGAGAGAGCTCTTACAAGACCCTTGAAAAGGGAGACGACCGAGCTCGCAGGCCTACTTCCGCTTCGCGACTGACCCCCTCTTCTACCCCACCCCACCTCCTTTTTATCCCCCGGCGTGCCCAACACTTTCAATTTTAGACATTCATTCGCGTCGCTGGTTCGAAGCCCGAAGCGGAACCGCCCCTGCACGATTGATGGCCTCGTAAAAACCCGAGAGTGGCGGACGGTCTCGGGCACAGGGTGGGGGTGAGTGTAGAGAGCGAAGGCAACGGCGGACGGTGGCGACGGCGGCGATGGGGGGGGTGATGGCAGCTGGAGCACGATAGTGAGGGTGGAGATGGCAGGATCAAATAAGGGATGACGCAACCAGCGACGACCAACGGTATGTCAACCGAGGCGCACGAATATCGAGTGGAGGCGAGAGTAACCAAATGGTGACGGAAGTCTTGTTACAAGGGTTGACAGATGTGTCAAACTATAAACTTACGGTGACTAAAAGGAAGAAAGCTGGTCAGAAATAGTGGCTAAGGTACACTCAGAATATGGCTTTGGAGTATAACAATGAAAATTATAGACATACTTGTAAAATGGGACTGATGTATAAACATGTGAAGTAGATATCAATATACCAAATTATGTATCAAAATCACTGTTCAAGAAGAGGAAATTTATTTATAATCAGAAATATTTCATGTCCATATGAACTCAGGTGATATAATTCTACCATAAACATAGCTATGATTATTTGAGATTTTGGCCAAACCACCAATTGCAATGTAGGGTGGAACAAAATGATTGAAACCCTTTTCGGAGTTGGGGACGCAATAGTGAGGGTAAAGTTGGCTATGAGCTGAATGAGCCGTACCGTGAGTGATGTAGACGTAGGGAAAGACTGCCGAAAGAGGAGTTGCTTGAAGACAAATGAGAGGTCGAGAGCGATAAAGAGGAAAGAATCCTTGACGGGGTGAGGGAGATATCTATCAAAAATATAATCTGCAGCGATTGGAACCTCTCGAGTCGGAGAACGTGAATGACTTTCTCGCTACTACAAAAATCACTCGAGATGGACGTGATGACACAGCAGTTGTATTAGAATGGCTAAAAATAATAGACAATATAGTGCAGAATATATTTTTGACATTTACATGTGCGTACCAAACTTACATTTTGCTATTTCAAGAAATGATAGGAAGAGCAGATGTCCAGTCTCTTTAACATTTTAACCGTATATAAATTAAATAAAAACAGGAGATTCCTTTATGAACGTTTTACGTGAGACTGTAACCTGTCAGGAATTAAAACTCACAGGAACTTTTGCTATTTTTTACACAATATTTTTTCTATAATTATATATATTACCATATACCTTGCCAGCAATATTGAAAATTCAAAAAACAAAAAAAACAAAAATTAAGAATATTGGAGGAGCACTTATTAATTAAAATGTAGCAACTACAGTACAACCCGAAGTCAAGTGGGGTTAAATGAGTTCAAAATATTTTTAGATAAATCGAACTATTTACTCTTTCCAGTGCGTATTAATAAATGATTTTTTTCACACGCATTATGACGTATTAAACACGTATTTCCATCTTTTGTACGACATTCTTTATTAAAATTAATTTTACTTTGAGTACCATTAACGTTTAAGGATCTTTTATTTTTTGTTGTTGAATTTCTTTAAAACCAACATCTGACATTAATATGATTCAGGTGAATCTTCCTTCACTTTATAATAATTTATTATCACTTGCAGAGAAACAACTTGATTAGCACCATGAGCAAATTTTTGGTTTTTAAAAGACGATGTATTGGATATCAAAAGACAAGAGAAGTACAGAATAAATACAAGAAAAAGTATTAATGTTGCAAAAACAAAACGACCTTACTTGCAGACATTTTTTCTTCTTTTATTTCAAGTCCATTTCTGCGACACTTGTGAAAGATGTTTGACAAGTGTCGTTGGTATGTACAAAAAAATACTTGAAGAAGAACAAAATTGTCCGCAAATAAGGTGGTTACATACTTGCAACATTATGAGTAGTAGACGTATAATAAACTATTTCAAAAACTATTTGATTTTCGCGAGCTGCACGAGAATCATCAAGAAAATTCTGAACGTCTCATACGTCTTGAATGTAGGTTTAAACAAAAACACAAACAGCTTCACCCTTACGTCCTTGAAGATTAGAATAAAAGATTAAGATTAGAATTGTAGCCGGACATAATCATACGTCCGAATAGTCATACAGTTTTTTCTACATGAATTAAGAGTATCAGCAAGCAATCCATGATACTTTGGGCAGTACTAGATCGCTAGGAACATGTTATCGCAGCTCATGTGTGACATCAAAGGCTAAAGAAACATTAATATCGTGCACGGAACTGCCTTTTCCTCTTTTTCTCTCTCGAGCCAAACATAAATTTTTTTCCACAAAAAGCCAAAATTCAGAAGAGAAAAACATTACAGAACCGTTTCACCAAAGAATTGGTTACATGCGTATAATGGCGTTACGAATATCTCTACTATATCACACTGGATCATTGTACAGACGAATTTCGTTTTGAATTCACATAGATACTGAAGTCTGAGGGGCGTTCAAAGATTTTTAATTACTCTATTGTTGTTGGAAAAGGTCCGCTGTGATAAATGTATTCAAAATTTTGTTCATGAAGAGATCAGGAGAGTTCTATAATTTGTCTCAAGGGGAAAATAATGAAATGTTTTATCAGATGGGAGTAGAACAAACCCTAAAAATTCGTTTAAAGTATAAAAGGAGAACAAATTTTTAATGAAAATTACGTATGAATTTTCAAATAGCTATTGTACGCATTGTATCGAATTTTCGTAAAGTAAATTAACCCTCACTCTTCCATTATGTTTGATTTTATCTCGTAAATGTTTAGTTCACGAGATACAATGTCCCAAGAGTGGCAAATAATTTTCACGTAAATTCATTAATATTTATAGACATCTTATATTTGAAATATATTCAATCATTGGTCGAAATTCCTACCTAGAATGTATCACCTGAAACCTGTTATTTTGGCTGAAATTCAACAATACATTGACTTGCATAAAAACACAGACAAACGTATATATAAAAAAACAAACTAGAATGTACATTCAAATAAGCAAAATTCTCTAACATATGTTTAACAACTGAAATAAGTGAGAACGAGAAAGGGAATACATGCCCCGCCAAATTATGCGGTATCACATTGGAAATTAAATTGAAATCGCACGTGTCTACCACGATGGTTAGAGTCGGCAATCCCACAATACTGGTCTTTAGGCTCCTCCTTTATTACTATTCTTTCGCTTCGAGTACTGTAGATGTACTCTATGGTTGCGAGATGGAATAACACCACTTCATATCCTTCTATTGGAGGATATGGGTTTCCAGGTGCAAAAGACAAGTAGAAAATCAACTTAGCATCTGAATAATGTTTTCCGGAAGCCATAGAGAAGCAATTCTGTATTTTAATGTCAAAGAACAAAAGTAATATAAATGATTGACAAAATATATTTGTTTTAACTACCACCAACGCGTCCGGCTCTGGTATATTTTTCATGTAGTTCCTTCGTTTTAGAATGTCCAAATATTTTTTATCGTCTTATAGAGATGTCTAGTTGTAATTTCTATAAATGTTCTAATTGTTTTAAAGGTATACGCTTCTATTAATTTATCAAAAATAGTAATAATTAAGTGTAGGATTCTTTTCACCGTTTACATTTTATACTAGTATAATATGATATTTCTGGATAGATTTGGTTTATATTTCGCAATATTTGTCTGATTCGTGTTTCTTTCCACAATGGATTGAATTAAGTCATCCTTACTACTAACAAATATCTTAATAGGGGAATCTACTGAAAATATTAATTGATTAACTTACTAATACTTCACTACAATTATCTCTATATCTAAATTGACACTATTTACATCCTAGATATAAGTAACTGCGGAATTCTAGTATATAACAACCAAGACATAGTAGAGTACTTAATATTCTGAGTTCTCATCTCTCCTGTCTTCAACCAAGACTTACCAAGACAAGCCCATACTTTGTTAAAATAGATGTACATTCACCTACATGCTAGTTTAATTTTAATACATCACATCATGTGTTAATTTCACTTTAAAAGTTTTGATATTAATTTTGCCACAGGGAAAGTAAATATGGGAATAAGTCTGGACTTTATATCCAGGATTTTAAGTCTGGCATTCTAATCAGCAGCTCAATACAGAATCCACTACAAGCCATTGTTATAAGACGAGCATATTATTTTACCCATTTTGTGCACTTTTTTAAACTTTAGAATGTGCATCGGTTTTTATGTCGGTCGTAACATTCTGAGGTTAGTCAACACCTGCTCCTATGTCTCAACTATGTAGGAAGACCCTCACTCTTCAGATTCCGAGACACCACCGTGATAAAGGCGTGTTTCCGCCTCGAGACACCCAGAATAGTCTGAGTGGCGCCTCCCACGTCGTCTGTCGGAATCATCCATCGCCGCTCTGCCACCCACGCGTCCCGAAGCGCTGCGCCTTCACAACTGCCACGGTAGCATTGGGGAATCCTTCTTGGCCGCACACCGGAGCACCACGAGCCAACCGCGTCAAGAAATATATACCCCACCTCCCCCCTCCAAAAAAAAAAGTGTTCACTACTAAAACAAGGAATAATTGAACGTTACTTTTTAATCAAAACGGTTCAGCCCCTCCGTGGCTCGGGTGGTAGCGTTCTAGTTCATCACCAAATCATCGGGGCTTGAATTTCCGATGGAACCAGAAAAAATTAGTAGCATTTCACATTAATGTCCCAGTTCATATAGCTGTGATTACTGAAAAGCAAACCCTCCTTCCTCTATCCACCTCCTCCTAGTATCAATAACTCGATTACTAACAACTGTACTAATAACCCCGTGGGCCAAGTTGTTGGAAAACCCAATCCACCTACGAACAATAGTCTACCACCCAACCCATACCTCCTATCGATCCATTTAGATAAGCTTCAATAGCACGCAGTGGCGGATCTAGACCGCAATCAAGGGGAAGGGGCTAACGGGGAAACATTTTTGTTTAAAAATTATATTTTTACAACACACATTTTATAAATCTTATCCTTAAATAAAATGCATAATATAAATAATTAACAATAATTATTATTTATTAAAGTTATTAATCTGGCATCATTAATTTTATTAATCTAGTATTATTAATAACAATGTCAATTATAAATAATAATAATTATTAATCTGGTAACACTTTTACAAAGTACGCCATTTATCAACTTCAATTTTGTCTTTTAAATGTTCAGGTCCCAGTATAGCCCCCTTAGACCGCCCATAGATCCGCCACTGATAGCACGCTACATTTCCCATAGTGATAGTGAAGGTGAACACGTATTCAATAATAATATATAATTTATTGTCAAAAAGTCATTACAAACTGCATGACCATGTGGAGGACAATGAACAAATTTACTCTTAGGAAGGAAGCAAGGGGCCATCCCGTCAATTCTGATCAAGGGTCCTAAGGCAGAGGTGGATTTAACATTTCAGCCCACTCCTAAAAATAAGGATAAAAATAGTTCAATACGTGTAATAATATAAATAGAATGTCAACGAATGTGTATTAAATAAAATGCAAAAGAAGTTATTCAGAAATACGCATTATCATTCAAACTAGATTATTCGTAAAATAATGTTTTTGAATCATAAGTATTAAAATAACACTAAATTCGAGATTTATTATTTCTATAGACGCCGCCCCTAGACAAGAACCTGTATTAAAAATCTGTCTCCACCTAAAAGAAAAACCGAAGAAAAACTCCGGCCAGGATGGGTCTTTAGACGGTGCACAACCCCGCCAAGGTTAAGTAAATGAAAAACAAAACTTATATGAGTAATAAGACAGTGCACGCATGCAAGAAAAACGTTTTTAAATTGTTACATTGAAAAATATTTGGAAGCACTACAGAAATGGCGTTATAAATAAAAGACGAATTTGACTTTATTAAATCAATAAATTCTTTTACATGGTAGTGCAGTACGTAGCTGCGGATTTGAGACGCGTTCAGCCGCGGATTTGAAGAGATTCAATTTAATAATGTATTTTATATTTTATGGGAGGGAATTATATACCGATTCCCGAAGTAGTCGCGGCAAAAGAATAGTAATGAGGATGGAGCCTAAAGACCACGTGAAAGTTACGGAGCCAATGCCCGATTATTACGAGATAGCTGACTCTCCACTCGCTGTAGACACACGGGCACCTAACCCGTGTCAGCAGATTCTTTAGTGAGTATACGTTTAGATGCTGCCGTCTATATCAGCCGATTTATAAAAACTGGAGTAATTGATATGCCAAATGTAACAGAGAGAAGGTTTGATCTGTAACCTTCAGCCGCAAGGTAGTAGTTTGAAGTGAAGTTGCGGCCCACGTCAGAGTAATACAACCATTCCGTTTGGAATACGCGGAGCTATGCTAGAACAATTCCCGCAGCAAAATATGACAATGCTGCGATTTCGCTCCATTGGTTACATTTCGTAACTATTCTTTCATCGCGAAAAGTATAAGGAATTTTTGGGGTAGATTACAAATTACTGTGTCAAATTTCCGTAAATTATCTGCAAATTGAAACCGGAGTCTGACCTATATGACCTTACATAAATTTTTTCACACACAACTGGCAATGCATTGCCATGTGTACGGGCTATAATAGTTACCCTTCCTTCACCAAATCATAAACCAAACAATTCCATTCCTACAAATAGATGATTTGACGACGATTGAAATAAATTCCGATCTTAAAATGATAAACGTTTAGCAGTTGTTGAGAAAGAGGAATGAGTGGAAGCGAGTCCAATGCAAATAACGAAGGTGGAGATAAAGGTAATGAAGGCTCTAAATGTGAATTGAGTTGATGTGGAAGTGCAATACATTTCAAATTAAATATGATGTTATAATATATTGGTTGATACTTTCCTAAAATCTAAAAGTATCATTTGTTGGTCAGAATGTTTTCATTTTTTCTTACTCTCATAAAATTGGTTGGATGTCGCTAGGAACTATTTGTAATATATATATATA
>NNCF01131591.1:92381-117382 GCA_002313205.1 Laupala kohalensis | reverse complement strand
TAAGAGACAGTATATATATTGCTATTTAGTATAATCTAAATAATGAAAAAGTTCGCATAAATGACAAGTTATACCGAGACATATAAGAGTTAGAGATTAATGTTTCAGATATTCCAAATTCTGTAAATACTAGTTTTGGAATTATACCTATTCAAACATGGAATTATCATTACGATATGCATCGGCTTGATGTAAGTTTTCCAATCCAATCTTAGAACGCTATACAATAATTTCTATCATCTTCAAAATATTTCGTTTTTTTTTGCATTCGATACCAACAATATTATTTATATTTTTAAAATGATTCACTGAAAACATTTTTAACTCAGGAACAACCGAGTGGTGGCACATATATTAATAAATGAATGCTAAACATCACAACAACCTTATCATCTATACTTTTTCATATTTCCTATATTTAAACATCCCAGATTAAATTATTGTTAGACGCTTGTCATATAAGGTGGTCAAGGTTAACAAGAGGAAGACTTGCATATAAATTTATTAGTTATCTATTCTTTGTCACGAAAGTTATATAATTATTTAACCCAGGATCTCAACTTACACAAATATCGACGGGACATAGGAACATAAATTCTGACCTCCAAAGGTTTGGTACGAGGAGTAATCGAAGGTGTTTATGTGGAAAAGAAGAGGAGACGATGTACACTCCTTGAATCTGAAAAGTTCCCAAGTGTTTGTATGTGAATATATGTGTGTGTGTGTACGAAGAATATTTTCGTGGGTTCTTTTTAGATTCCTGGACCGTACCATGTACTGTAGGCTTGCGATTTGTACGGTGCAGAAAGAGTAAAATTTATTTGAGTGATGCGAACGATTGATTTAGCAAACCCGAGAAACTGGAGTAAATTGACAGAGAGCAGAGAAAAATATACTGTTTTCAATAAATATGTGTATTGGATGTGGGAAATAAAAGTATGGAATAAATGAATAAATAACTAGGTTATTTTAATGTAAGATCTTACACGAGACGCGGACACCACAAGTGAATGATATTAATTGAATGATAAACGTCGTGGAATGCAGCATGATAGAGTCACGACAAAATAACTGTCGTAATTTCTTCTGTATTTTTGTGGGATCAATAAATTAAAAATTGAATACTTTATGAGACTAGGAAACATTGAAACAAAATATTGACAATCTTGGTAAATTTTCTTTCCAAAATGTCTCAAATCTCTCCATTTTCTGTTTATCTTTAGAACGTTTCCGTAATTCCCGATGACGGGAACAGTCAATCTTGAACAGACAAATTATTAAATCTACCATTCTCACAATGATATTAGTACAGAGAAAAGAGATATATCTGGATTTGTTTCATATTTATTTAAGTTCGATTGTTACCTTCATCGATACCCACAATCATTGCCGACCAATATTTACCTCTGTTCTATTGTACGACAATTTCCTTTCACACTAACGTTGGCGTAGAAACTCATGGAGCTAATTTCCCGCTTCTCTTTCATGTTCCCTGCAGCGACCCGACACCGGACCTCACGACATACAAACCGCACAAAATTATTTATTTTTCCCTTCTATTCTCTCATCCAGCCAACTCTCCTTCTCTCTCAACAGCGGGCGCCAGAAAACATTCTTTCACGATCGTTTTAAAAATATCGCCGTCAGAGGACGTGGGGATAGCGCGGAAGAGAAGGGTTGGTTGTCGCGCAGGGGTAGGAGGGAGGGAGTTGACTCGCAAGAGCAGAGGAACGAAAAGTTTCTCTTCTTTTTTTGTCGTTGGTGGCTATGCCGTTGCTCGTTATGAGTGACGCGTCGCGGGCAGGTTGGCAGGCGCGCCCGGTGACTGTCGTTTGTTATTTTAGCCGCCGCGCGACTGTCAACGACGCGCCCCGGCTCCGGTCCGGGTGTTTCGGCTTTGTACGCGCGAGAGATGCGGAATGGCACTGCCGGCAGTTGAGCGGTCAGTAGTCATAGGTAATGCTGGAAAGGAAATGGTCGGCATAAGGAAGAGAATAGCGGACGAAAGTAAAGAAGACGAACTGAGAAAAAACAAATCCAAAGACTCTTCAGAACGAGAGTTTACAGAAGCAGTGTAAATATGGCGTGTAGAATGTTAAGTAAGTATTGTGCTCCCTCGTACAAAATTCGTTCATCTTTGCGGAGGAGGAGATGAGGATATTGGATACGTAAAATATTTTGATTAAGATTTCAAAAAATATTGTCGACACGTATGATAATAAGTTTGAAATATATTGTAATATCTCGCAATACGTGTCGTCTTCATGGTTCTCTTCAAAAATTCCAATGCAGAACAAAAATATATTAGTCCTTTGTCTGAAATGTAAAAATTGGAATTTACGGAAGAAAACGGAAATTGGCCTCACAAGAAAAAGAAAAAAATTCTTAGAATTTCATTCCATTCAATGACTATATTATAGCGTTTCCCCACGTTGAAAGAGATTAGTACTGGTAAAGTATCCAAACTGTTTTCGTATTCAGTGAAAAATCCCTTATTCGTGAATATTTTTCTTTTTGTGTGAAAGATCGTTTTACTACAAATCGTCATATAAATTTGTATAAAATCCAAATTTTACTACAAATCGTCATATACAAAGCATGAATCAAGGGTCTTACCTGCATACAAAAAAACAATAATAATAGGGTGTGTAAAACTTAATTTAGAAATGAAACAAGTGGCTAATTCTTGTTTCCTTATACGATATTTCAATAACTATAAATTGTGTACGGTAAAATGTTACAAAAAATCAGCATGTTTTATNGTCATATAAATTTGTATAAAATCCAAATTTTACTACAAATCGTCATATACAAAGCATGAATCAAGGGTCTTACCTGCATACAAAAAAAACATAATAATAGGATGTGTAAAACTTAATTTAGAAATGAAACAAGCGGCTAATTCTTGTTTCCTTATACGATATTTCAATAACTATAAATTGTGTACGGTAAAATGTTACAAAAAATAGCATGTTTTATATACTACGTAATCCAATATTGTGGAAACGTTACTCGTTGTAATTTTTATTGTTGAGAAGAATAAATGGAAAAGATGGTTCGAAAGAAGTTTTGAACAACACATTATGTGACCAAAATCGATTGTGTTCACGCTTCTTAGTGAGGAAGGAAACATTAGGTGTATTTTTCATGAGTTTTGTGTAACACAACTAATATATCATTTTAATATATACAAAATAAAGCAATATTAGAACCTTTCTACAACTTATTTATATTTTAATATTTCAGCTCACGCTTCTATATTCTTCTCTGGAATGTCAAATAAATTTCTTTATAAAATGCTGCAACCTTCATAAAATTACCTTCGACTTTTTATGTTATTCGTTATTTCTCTGAAAAACAATTTTAAATCCTTAAAACATTAATTTGTTATGAGTAATAGAAAAATTTTCTGATTTCTAGAAACGGAAGGAATTTTTCAAAATTCTTTGCCTCTTCTATTACAGACTCAGAGTTATGAGCTGTATCGTTGTACTTTATTTACTTATTGAACGGAGAGGTCTTACTTGACGCCAACATTTGTAGTACTTCCGCTGTTGGCCTGAACAGGCCTTTTGGAGTTTACAAAGAAAAGTTCTCCGTGATTTTGTGACTGGCATGTGGAGTATGTAGCAAACCTATATCTGGCTCCAACCACCATAACCCCTTGCTTATTAAAAGCTCTTATTTAACTCTCAAAGTTCGTGTGTATACTGCACATGTTGTATAACGTAATTAATTTTTTTTTGTGGTTTATCAACTAACTAATCGACTTTACTTACATTTGCACAGGAGTCTTGTAGCTGCAATATGGTTTGATTTCATTTGTTTTAGTCAAGTTAAGACCAAAATATCAAAATAGTAGTTCATATAAAAACCATGATTGTTCCTTGGAAATTAAAAATTCGTTAATTGTGAACCTTTAAAAAACAAAAGAAAAATCCCGTCAAAATTCCAACTTCCTATTTTTAGAAATTTGATTTAACTAACTTGATACACACTAATCGAAATTATATCTCAGTTACTTCGTTTAATACAGAGAAATTAGAATACCAAGACATTAACTCTCACAACAATCTTTTAAAACATGTCTACCTTTGCACAAGTCAGTCAGGCAGTCACTCAGGATAACGTTGCGTACATAGAGAGGGGTGCAAAATTCTCATGATTTATTTCTTCAAATCATCACGTCTTACTCTTGTCTATTTTTAATTTTCAGAAAATCTAACAGTATACGAATTTCCAACATAACGAGTTAAAAAGTACTGGCGCGCACGTAATCCTCTCTCCACAACTCCATTTCTATTTAATTACAGCAGAGCAGCAGAATAATCTCGCCCTCACGCACCTCATCGCTTGTATGTACTTCCCCCACCCCCACGGAGGTCATCTATAATTTAACGCCCTTGGCGGAACATAAACCTGCGAATCGACGACAGCGCCATCGGTTGTGTGGGTGGAAACCGCGCTTACTAGCTAAAATAACAGAGCATCGCGTCCTCTCACCCGCAGACGGCCATTGCCATGGACGCTGCCACCCGCTGCCACCGTCGAAGCCACCATTCAGAAAGGGATGCGTTAGATCCCGGACGATACGTAAGCCAGGGAACGAATACGTCAGAGGCATTAAATGGTGACTTGCTGTGGTTCAACGAAGCGGTGGCCCGGGAAGGGCGAAGAACGGAGAGAGATATACGAAGTATTTGTAATAGTAGCGGTGTACCAAAGCGGGAAGTTGATGGTGAATGAGAGTAGCACGATACGCAGGTAACGCTGATTACGGTTTAGTCTGCGGAAAGCCGGATATTGTTTGGACGACGTGAAACGAAATGGAAGAGTACAGTCTGAATGTGGGAGAATTTCAGTCAAGTGGATTTTGTAACAGATTGTTGTATATTTGATGAAGATTATATATTTTGTTGGACTATTAACATGATATTATTAATAATACAACCTTCATAAATAATATTCCGTAAGGTTAAATCGTCATGAGGTAAAACAAAATTTAATAGGTCTTAATACTCCTCGATAATTAATTAGAGATTATTGTGAAATGAAGAGTTTAATTTGGAGACAATTTTTTATACTTGTCCCTTATCGAGAACATATTACCATACAATAAAAAATCAAAAAAATCACGAGAATATTTTTCGGCTAGTTGAAATTATTTTCCATTTTTAAGCAATTAAGTCGAAAATACAAGACGAGAAAGTTATCAAAGCTACCATTTGGACAGGAGAACTGATGTAGAAAGTTCATTTAATTGACACTAATCGCTTATTTTGATAGTTTCAAATAATTTTAAAACCCTGTCATATAAACATTTTCAACAAAGAGTCGATAAATGTGAGTTGAATAGAGAAAAAACACGCAAAAAAATATTCAATCAAACAAAAAAGACCTTTTCAAACATCGTCTATTTCAATTTTGATGAATTGTACCATAAAATATGGGGATAGGGAGACAAAAAAAGCAAATAAAAAATTTTTTAAAATACAAAATATTATGAATTTTACGACATTTTATTGAATTTTAGGTGCTTGATTCCATAACAACGGTGATGAAAACGATGTGTTTGGATAAGATGTTTATGATAGTGCAGGATTCTTCTCAATGGTAATGTCAATTTTTTGAAAATATTGCTTTAACTAATTGTGTATTTTTGATTGTATCTCTCACGTAATTTCTATGGTGATAATATGGTGTAATATTTAAGAACTGTGTCTTAAATGTACACTAATTAATGTAAAAAAACCTAAGAGTGTCATTTTACGAGAGTTGTCTTAGAAAAGGTGAAGATAGGCGTGTGAATTGTAAATAACAAGCTTAAACATTGAATACCACACTCGGTCATGTCCGGTTTCAGTAAAAAAAAGTATATGTCGATGTATAAAATCGTGTAATATAGATAGTCATTTGCGTCGGAGTGACAAGAAGATTCACAGGTAAAGCTTAGAGAAAAATAAATATTTATTTCCTAAGCCCAGAGCTTTAAAAAAAAATCTGACATTCTCTAAATCTCATATATTATTTCATTGAAGCAAGATAAGGAAGCTAGATCTGGTTGTGAACTTCATTTGTATCTTTATGTTATAAAGTGTTCAAGGAAAAGAATTTATTACTGTATGATTTGTTATCTATTGACATACACTTGAAAAGGTAATAACTTGTCGTTTGGTTTAATTCACGTTCATAATATAACGTTTGATCCAATTTCAATATTACTACATATTCACCGGCATCAAAGAACATGTTTTCGGAAATCGATTAAAGCAATGCCTACGGGTTTAAATCTACCATCGATAATGGAGAAACGACTGGGAAGAACGGACGAGGGCGTACGTGAACTGCCCAATGTGGTTCTAGAGTATCATTTCGTCAGCATGCCCCACATTCCGTTGTTCACTGGACTGTCGTGAAATCGACAATAAACCAACGAGACCGCATATCTGAATTGGGGAATTAATCAACTCGTTATCAGATGCAAATCGTGTTTCGTGACTCGGAAGGATGCGCTTGTGTCCTAGTGTTTACACTTCAGCATGTGGATATGACATTGCAGGTTCAGGTAATTGAAGGCTTGGAAGAACACATTTCGACCGTGATGGATCGTAATGACTTTCGGTGGCACCAGGTTGAGGTAGGATCACGTATTTCAATGCAATAAAGTGGACGGAATTGTGGTGTGAAACTATTATTTACTTCATCATTATCAACCGACAGTTATCGAAAATACTCCGAATCATATTGCTGTTATTTTTTACTAGTTGATGTCGATGTTGATGACTATATAAAATTTTTCATCAACAGTAATGACAAATAATTTTTGCTTTCTTTACAATAAATAATTTAGTGAAAATGTTGTTATAAATTTAATAAATATTTGTAAAAGCTGTGCAGGTCACAATTTATTTTAATTTTATTTATTAGAAAAGATGTGTTGGGAAATAAGATTAAAAGAAACAATATCTCCTTGACCCTACGGGAAAATGGATATAATTAATAAATTATTTATTAAAACATTATTCTAGACACAACAACCAAGATCATTTTTCTACAAAATTGTAGTGTTATCTGTTAAAATAAACAAGCATTTACATACCACATTTAGAATTTTTTAAATAAATATTCTATATTCCCTTGGAATCTAGTATGTTTAGATTTGAAATATATGTCTCATAAAAAATGAGAACAATTCGAGCTGAATTCTTACTAATTTAATTAATGTGAACGTTAACGTATCCGTTTCGCGAGAAAATTCGACAAACACTGAACTAATCTTGATCGAATTCTACAGAGAAGAAGCATAAACCTAGAAAGCTTCACAGGATATGCTACATTGTCATACATTTAACATTGTGTTCAATTACTTTTTTTAGTGTAATCAGAGGTAAATAACACAAATTCTAACATACATATTTATATTTACTTGTCAATGTGTCATCGATGCGTACATCGCTTCTTAAAACAAAAATTTGTTCCGTGACTTAAAATTATATATATACAGATTACAAAAAACGGAGAGGAGATAACTGACATAAGTTACTTAGAATCATTTGAAGTGGTGTTTGCGTTTACATCTTTCTCAGCGCAGTGGCACAGGTGGTGTTTATGCTTTCAAAGAAGTGAATTGAAAGAATTTCCTAATGAAAAATATACACAAAGTGAAGAATAAATAAAGTAATAACTTCCTGCATTTGGGTGGACTGCTAATAGTTAGTGCGAATTACTGCAATTATGTTTATGAATATTGAATTCTATTATTTTATGCATGTTTAATGACGATATTAACAGGTATGCAGGGAAAAATTGGATGCAGACAGCTCAACAAAGAACGCCATGGAAACAATTGGAAGAGACCTCTGTGTAATAATGGGCAATGGCAGGTTGAGGAGACGAAGAAGAGGGAGAACAAGTCTTTGATGTTTATGGTGCACTTTGTCCAGAGATAGTAAATAAACAGTAAGACCTGATTATATGATATTCTGCAATATGTTTTATTATAATGATGAATTATAAAGAACTCACAAAATTTATGTGAGCAAATCTTCAGATACTCAGCTAGAATCAACAAATTAAATTTAATAAAACGAACTTCAACTTGTGAGATCAAAGAGGAAATCTCCTGTTCCTTCACGGCTCAAGGCTAGCGAATCCCCCGGAGCTTGACTAAACTGAAGAAAAACAAGGCAAGTGGTTTTTTCGTAGAGAGATGATAAAAAAGAAAGGAACTGAAAAGGGTGTGATTCTTGTAATTCATTATACTGACATGGAGAGACAACTGTGCTGGAAGAGAAAGCAAGGGTTCATAAGAACTAGCATAAGAAGAAATACTGTGACAGCTGTTGGAGATAAGAACGCAAGAATTAGAAATATGTTGGAGTGCATTGTATAATAACTTGAGGTTTTGAGTTGATAAAGCATCACGATTAATGAGAAGCCAGTAATAATTGTGAATAGGTGCAAATTATTAATTCTATATTTTCACCAGAAAAATAAATATACAAAACGTAGACAATTAGATATTTTATACAAGACTAAGATACGATCCAAGAGAAAAGAAGAATTTTAGTTTTAAATTCCAATCGCTAAACGGCCAAGAATTTGGATAGAATAACTTATGTGGTATATTTGATAAAGATACGAGTGCATATATTATGAATACTTTGCTAATGAATGAAAAAAATTAAACGGGTTTGAATTTTACGACTACATGACCAATATATTTTCCGCATTGTCATTAATTTTGTTGTTTCCTGAGACGTAACAGTTGCGACATAAATTAAATTCTTTTTGGAAACCAAAACGGTCACCTAATGAGGTGGGAAGTTGATATGGGTACACCTTGGCGAATCAATTTCTGAGAGGACGGTATGAAATAAAGAAGATAGACGTGCGGTTAGACGAAGCACTAAATAGTCGGGAGAGAGAAGAGGGCTGAAGATGAGACCGCAGCGGTTACGCATGCTGTGGTCTATAGTAGATTGTCCCGAGGCATTTTAAAAGGTGCAGGACTAATTAAGAGAGAAAAATATAAGTATTAAATATGACAAGACTTTTGGGTTTTTACACCGCGGTACTGACGTCACTATGTTCTGCTTCTTTCGCTGTAACAGTCATTCGCTGATAATATTGAAGTTCCGCTATCACTATTTTTGAGTATCAAGTGATACTCAAAAAATATAGTACGTTCGAGTAATATAGAAATCTGGTTGTCCTAAAGGATTTTATTTCTGGTTGTCACAACTCCCACTTTTTCTGACAGTGCAAGACTGTACTTAATCGGATTGTAGCAACTAAGCATGATTGAAGATTGAAAACACATTTTTCTTTCTACAATTTTTATGTTAAAGGTAGCATTGTTCTACAAATATCGTAACAGCATTTGAGATTACTACAGTAATTGGGTATTTATATATTATAATTATAATTTATGCAACAATTAACTTATTTAATTAATATACCTCTATAATTAAGTCACTTACATAATTTAGTTGTAAAAAAAATACTTTCCTGTTTTTGGTAATTATCGAGTAACAGAAATGAATCTGTTTTGCAAATCGTATTTACTACCGTGTAACGATAATGAAGAATCACTAATCGATCGAAACTATAAGAAAGCCACAACTAATTTATTGAAAAATTAATACATATTTTAGAGTAATAAACATAAAATAAATATTATTTTGGAGTAATAAACATACAATTTGTGTGTTAGATTGTAGTGTTTTAATGATCTTCACAGTACAGTAACGTCTCTCCGGAATGAGACGAGTGGCTGACGCAATCATATTCCTAAAAATTTTCAACTAAGTAATTGAAAGAGAGAAAAACCTTTTATCGTATTGAGTCAACTGTGTGATCTGGCTGAGACAAGAATTCCACAACTTCAAAAATTTGGTTGTGAGATAATGCAAGATTTTCATTATATAAACGTTTTCTTAAATATTAATTGAAGAATTAAATTTTAATTTTCTTATTTTCCAGTTACAAATATTTACGATATGTATGAATAAAAATTTATTTTAAACTTTCGTTCTTTAGGAATTACATAACATCTCAAATATCAACCGCGCCTATCCACAAACCAGACTCTGGTCGGTGGGTTTATATATAGGAAGAAATCTTTACTCACCCGGTTTTAGAGCCTAGGCAATCTGCGAATTATGTTGTAGACCCACTAGTGTACTATACAAATGGGTTAATAGTTCGTGAGTAGTTATTGAGATTTCTTTACTATTTAAAAAGTATACGATGTATGATAAATTAAAAGTCCTTCGTGTGTTTACTTTGAATTTATCATTCTTTGATAATGTTGCTAACGCTCCACAATTACCAAGTATACGATGTGCATACTTTCAACCAAATTTAAAAATATTTTTAACTCTTGGTTTGATAGTGAGACTCTACATTATGCTTATGACATGTGAACTATACCAACATAAACTGACTTGTATCATATTATTCCGTTCGTGGAAATACTCTTATTGGCCATTAGTAGAGATCAGCAAAGTTGATTTTCAAAGAAAGGATGAAACGAGAAAAACATACTACGATGATTTTTATTTTGGGGTACACATTATCATCTAAAACTATTTGACATGAAGTGTTCCCGAAATACATAGAGGAAAATAAAACTTGTGAGAAAAAAAAAAAAAGAGATCACATTAAATATTAAAGAAGTAGGTGAGGTTAAAAGAATGTAATTTTATTAATCAAATACCTCCAGAGCAACTCGTATGTTATTGATCATATTAATTTTATCTACTCTAACCACGATCTATTTGAATATCCGTGTTCAAATATCTTGTTACATTAGCAAGGGGTAGCTACTTAATAATTTGCATTGCCTTCTTCAGATGTAAAAAATTGTTCCCATGTAGTATTCAAATATTTATACCGAAGTAACCAAGAACTAAAAACACTATCGTAAAATTGCGCAAAATTTAATTACGACACTCATATTTTCGAAGTTGAGACACAGTTAGTGTACATAAAGAATAATCGAGTTTAACTACTGTATTTTTATAGCCTTTGCCAATGCGCAAAACTGAATACCGAAAGTTGTGTTTTCGTGTATCATGTCAGCTGTGAGAAAGATTGTATGCATTATCTCACAGTATATCACGTTGTCATAAGAGTCTGCTTGTCGGCAGCATGGGCATGTGCACTCAAAACTACGATTCTTATACTATTAACGTTCATTATACAATCAAAACAAATAATTTAAGACTTACCACCTTATGATGGACGAATACCATTTATTTTGTGCACAACGTTTCGGTTTTAGGTTGAAGTCGTCGTCAGGTGTAACAAATCACGACAAGAAACAGAACAGAACAATTGAAAATGATGTTAAACGTAAACATATTTTGTTTGTATTTACGTTTAATTTAATGTAAAATTATTCTGTTGATATGTTTCTTGTTATAGTTTTTACACCCGACGACGACTTTAACATACAGTTGAAACGTTGAGTATTTAATAGCACAAAATATACGGTATTCATCCATAATAAAGTAAGTCTTAATATTTTTTTCAAAACTACGATGTTACTGTTTGTTTTCGCATGTTCTACTTAATACATCTCATGATCGGAGAAGAGGTAATTATTTTACACTTCTTTTGATACTACACGTGTTACACCCTGGCGCCGAGAACCCACTGCATCAAACGTACCTTTGTACAATTATGCCGTTCCTGAGTGCACTCAAAGTCCACTCGAGTCGCCCCACTAGACAACGCTATCTTTACAGTAATCATGCCACTAATACCATTAGGTTACGGTCAATAGCGCCACCTCCATTCCTGCAATCGCGGCGCTCAACCATGGTTCGACTTTACGACAAGTCATGGCCACCAGAGAGAACCTTCGGCTTTCCTCAGGCGCACACAAGACCCTCATCACCAACCACCACAAATGTCTCTAAGGCGATCAATGTCGGAGCGAAGTATCTCCAACCCACTGAAGGGAATTCCTCCATGACCGTGGGCGGCGAACATTAGATAGTAAAATGTCGGTTCTCCAAAATACGAGAATAAGGGTTATATTTTAGAATATATCAAGGTTTCTTTATGAGATTTCCCCATTCCGGACAAGTTTTTTCTTCGGTTTCCCTTCGGGTAAAGACTAATGTCATATAAAGGTTTCCCAGATCTTTGGGGAAGCAGTCTCTTTAATTTCATTGTTATTTGGGTATTTTGAGCTGTTTTAATATTTACAATTTCCTATCTAAGAACTTGACAAAAGCACATGTTTGTTAAATGAAATTTTGGTTTTCTATTGTACATAAATTTATTGAATTCTGTAGATATTAAAACAAGTGGCTAACCATTTTAAATTTCATTTTATAAAATTGCATGCCATAAATTTGCTTTGAGATGCAGAAATTATAAATCCGCCACTACCCTAGGGCCACTTGATCGAAATTAATTAGATGGTCCTTTGTTTTCTTTCGGAGAGTTTATTGTCCTCCAGGATGTGATATGTAGTTTTTTTGTATAACCAATACTTAATTAAAAAAGGTACTTTAAATTTATTTTGTTTATTTTACTATGTAACAATTCCATAGATGAAATGTATGCTTACAATACTCATAATATTATGATGATTTTCATATGTTTAAATGAAGAAACGCAACACTACAATAAAATATGTGACAGAAACAAAAATAAAACATTACTCAAAATATTAATGAACTACAACTAACAAAATAAGCATCACATATTTCATAAGAAAAATCTTAAAAATACATATGGTGACTCAGCAACTAATATTCGTTTTTATGCGTTTTCAAACTCTTCAATTAATTCTATGTACACTACTGATTACAAAAAAGGGTCCATTTATTTTTCTAAGTCCCACGCTCTGATCAGTTTTGGATTTGTTAAGTTTGCAACGCCTCTCTCCTCCTTCTTCCCCTTCGAGTGGGGAAGTTTCGTTCGACCAATCGTAGGTCTATTTGAAACGGCTCCCATATTTTGAAGACATCGTACGGCGGGGAAATTGGAACGAGATAAAATGTTTCATTACACCGCTATTAAAGAAATATTTTGTATTTTTTTATTATACACATTTTGGACTTCTATAACAAAAATATTCTGTATATTCTTGACTTCAATAAACTTTACCATTCTCTATATTTAAACGACATCTCGAGATTCGTTGTCTCGCAAGGTCTTCATAGGCAATGTAAACAATATTAGAGTTTCTGTAAAAAACGTTTGCGTAATACTGTGATAAAATACAGTTTTAACAGAATTTGAATATAATTGCAAGATATCGTATGGAATTGGTATAATTCGAATCACAAATTACTTATAAATATTCCTATAATATCTTATATTTATACAGTGAAGTAAAGAAATCAAATATCATTGCCTACAACTGATGTGTATTGTCGAAAGTAATTTCACATAATTTGCGATTCTCTTAAGTTTTTCATATATTTGAAAAGGAATTAAATAATTATAGAAAACGTTTGTCTAAAATATGAACTAATAACACAAAAGTTTAATTCTAGAGTTATAAATAATATAAAACTACTTAAGGAACAAATAAATTACATGTTCTAATAATATAATGATCTACAACATAACACTGGTTGTAATCGTGCAGCATATAAAATCGTGATCGGAGATTAATATTACAAAAAACGTGTTTTAGATTACAACAAATATAACTAAAACTCAAATCTCTTTCATTAATTTATTCAAATGAAATTGTGAAATAACACCACAGATTCTTATTTTCTTTCTTTGTTCCTACTTCTCTCTTTCTCTTCCTTTAAATTTCATAGTTCAATTAAAGAACGTTAATTGTATATATTAATAATTTTGTTTAAATATGTGATACTCTTTTAAAGATAATACTTCTTCAGTATCCTCTCGTCTGAGAGTTTTGTATTTTTCATGCTATTTCGTTACTCTACTTATCTTTCTTGACAAAGAATTTTGAAAGTCTAAAATGTAAAATTTACAATACTATTTCTACATTTCCAACTGATATAGCACTGAACTCAAAACAATAGTTAAAAATAAACAAAAAGGTATCACTCATTACCATCAAAATAATGGGGGAAAAACGGAGCTAACCAAAATGTAACAAGAAAGTTCAGCAAATGAAGTAGTGCACACCTAAAAACGCCGCGAAATGATACACCGTCATTGGATGTGAATTCGCGACTAAGGACGTTCGTGTGGGTGGAAGATTCCAAATACAATGAGAAACATGAGATGCACACTATCTTCTATTCTTCTTTAAAAATAACATTAAAATGACATATCTACAAACACACTCTTTGGATTTTCACCATTGGTAAAGGAAAAAGTACGCGATGTGAGTGGAAATTATTTCACTGCATCTATTCTAAACTTTACCGATAATGCGGATTAAACATATACTAATTACACTATGAATAAAGTATATTAAAAAAAAATAGTTGGAACAGTTTTTGAATATTTTTCAAAAGTATACTTTGTCCTTCAAATGAAATAGTCTTTGCGTTCAAGTAAAGCGAAAGTGTAAATCACCTTCGCAAATTCTCTCTCTTTCTAGTTATTCCTGGTTGAAATTATTTCTTTCATCTACGACTATAAGAAGAAAGGTTTGAAATACCTTATCTGATCAGACGATCTCGTGTTACTCTGTAGAGGGAGAATTTGACTTTATGGAGCGTAGTAAAATTGGACGATGCGATTGCTATTTTATTGCTACGAAAACTGTTAGTTTAAATTAATATAGCATATACCTTTTTCTTTAGTAAACGTTGTTCTCCAAATGTATAATGTTGTAAATCTAGATGCTATATGAATAAATATTTATTGAAAATATGGTTTGGATATATATTAGACCCCTTTTCTACTCAATATTTTTATTAAAATAAAGTTTTAATACTTGGGATATAATTACGAACTCGTGAATTTCTTTTAGTATCATTGTTTTCTTTAAATATAAATTATTTTCTTTTAAATTCAATATAAATTTTTTTGCACATCTTTATTAAAATTTTGAAGAATTTTTCTAAATTCCTCGTAAAATATATCATTGAACACTCATTTACAGATGAAGAAACTAAAATATCGAAACTTAAAGAGATCATGAATAGAAATTATTGTATAGAAACTTTGTCATCTCGTCGGCAGATGAACTTTGTCGTAAACTGCCCTGCCACGTTGCCGTGTATGTCGTAATGCTACGTTCCCGAATTGACAATTGCTCAGCGTATGTTTTAAGATTTTCCTAAGCAATGTGAGAACATGAATTAAGGTTTTGTTCATTATAGCTCGTTACGATTTACCCGCCGTACGATGTCTTCATATGGGAGCCGTTTCAAATAGACCTACGATAGGTCGAACGAAACTTCCCCACTCGAAGGGGAAGAAGGTGGAGAGAGGCGTTGCAAACTTAACAAATCCAAAACTGGTCAGAGCGTGGGACTTAGAAAAATAAATGGGACCTTTTTTGTTATCAGTAGTGTACTTAAATGAATAATATAAATATATTTGGTTATGTTTCCACTCCATACTTTAAACGTACATCCAGAATTGTTGAATACATTCAGAAGTAAATAGGTGATGAAACATTTCTTCCACACTGCACGAGAAAGTAAAAGCATCAATTAATTCTGATTTTCATGGCACTAAAACTTGTTTTCGTCGTAAGCGCTTCCAGCAAAGAAGGAAGTAAAGTCGATTGACATTCGATAGAAATTTATCAACGAGAAATAAAATCATGGATTATAATTAATTTTCACTACTTCCGAGTACCTATTCGTGGAGGAGTGTTTGCAAAGTGTTCGGAAGTTGTGAGTTAAAATGGGCATCCGACTCGGAAACCGGGTTTCAGTGCTACCAGCACCGGAGCCGCCTGTGGTCACTTATCTCCTGGATGTGGTCCAGGTTCCCTGGGACAGGTCGTGTGGAAATTGTGCACGGGCTTGAAAAGTAAGGGTGGGTGGTGCAGTGGACTGCACACTTACGGCCAAAGCAGGGTTCGTGTTCCGATCTGTCGCAATTTTCACCTGACTGTTGACGATGCAAATAGTTTTAATATATTTCATTTCTTGACTGATTTAATTCCCTGATAATTAGAAACAGTCAGTGGAGCGCTCTCTTATCACCTCTGGGACAAATTAAATCTCTATTGACTCACGTGGAAATTTCTTGGTGAACAAAGAAAAACAAAAACAATTGTAGTTCCACTATTTATGTCCATTACATAATCAATGTAAATAGATAAATTTAAAAGACATTTTAATTAGTTTACTCCTGACAACGACTGAAAACGCGAGTCGAAATGTGGTATATCGATAACACAAATATATATTGTGGTCATTCATGAAAAAGTCGTAAGTTGTAAAATCTGTGGTAGGATTCAGTCATTTCATATTAATCACTCATCTCGTCATCATCATTATACACCCTTCACGTCATTCGTTTCATCCACCATAGACATAACCAATATTTTGCTCAAGTGAGGGTGTCTGAAAGGTAAATGAAATAAACCCTTAAGGGGCACGTACACGGGGCTAGTGAATCCCGCTTTTCAACACCGCTTCTTATCTCCGTACAGTGGAGTATATCAAAGCGAAACCTGTTCAAACGTATTTGATCCAGTAAATTTTGTCTATTATGGCGAAAAATCATTTTTGAGCATATAAACAAATGTAACGTCCATTATTCACGTAAAAGAAAATTTATATAGAGCTTCTTTTTAATTGTTTATATAGATTTGATACATAACCCCTCTTATCAAAAATACATTTAACTTTATATATTTGTTTTTATACATGTAAACGATATATCGCCATAAGCCATCAAATTTCTTTTGGCCACATTTGGTCTAAATACACTCTACTGTGCGGCGTCACGCGTTCACGTGTACATCCCCCTTTACGAAGATTTGGATTTTATTTTCTAAATGTATATAGTAGTATAAACTCAGTACCACCTTAATCATTGATACATGCAAAGATGAACAATCCTTTAGATTACTTAATTTATAGTTTTATTTTTGTATGAGATGGGGGGAGGGGACCACCAAACCTACTTCTCCCACTTCGGCTGCGTCCTTGCACCTTGAATAGATGAGAAGATGGGCATTAGGTTATTCTTGATTCCCCTGCTACAATACAGGTATAGTTATCCATACAGCTCCAAGCTACATGGTTTCAGAAGAGAGTAAAAGTGAGAAGATAAAACTTTTAAAATCCCAAAGTGCTTTAAGAGTATTTAGATGAAATATTGTTCGATTACTCATTCATCTCACATTTATACACACTCTTTCATCTTTATCCTATTCGCCTCCGTGTTCTCTGACTTAACGCAGTGAAAGCACATCAAAAGTAGAAGGTAAACAAATGTATCAGACTCTCCCATCGCCGGAGGGTCAAAGCTTCCGTACGACGCGATGCGCCACACACAGCACGTATTTGCTTTCACCTATCTTCAAACAGCTCCCACATTATACGTGAGTACCATCATATACTGGAGAAAAAACGAGTCACAGCACTAATTCTATTTCCAGTTCGTTCACATTTATATATAGACCAAGGATTGTTTACGCTTGCTAAGCTTAACTTGTAACAACGTATATCTAACCTAGAATTGCTGCAATTGGTCTTCAGTTTAGACATTGTTCGTGCACCAATACGAATATATTATCTCTACTATAAAAGAGTGTATTCATGGTATTATTTTTTGAGAATCACTTATCCATTCATTAATTTAACCAACATCTCTTCTTTTTTTCATTTTCCCCTCATTTCATAAACGCACTTCGAATAGTATTCCTGAACTTCACGTGTTTGAGGTAAGAGATATAATAAGACAGTTGAAATTACGTAGCCACTTACATAATAATCAACCTTTTTCATAAATTATGGTCTTCAAATTCCACTATTTCATCGCTACATTACAAAGCTCAACCGATCATTCCCTTCGCCATGGGCCAACACGGCGTAACATGCAACAAAACTCTAAAAGAGCAGATCGAATAGCATGCCGATAGCTACTACTTGAATACTCCAAAGTATCGGATTCTCAGGGTTGTTTCCAATAAACCGATGGATTTTTGAGAGGAATGCTGTCTACGAACTTTCATTCCATTAGTCGCCTCACCACCTCATCCTCTCTTCACTCCATTCTCTAACAATCCCACGCCTCCATTCTCGATTTTCAGTTTGCAACTGAAAGAAAATCGGTTTAATTACTGTTGCTCAACACTGATTGGCCACATGTAAATAAAATCAACGTATACTATGCTGAAGTTACAATTGAAGTGATGGAATGGAAGCAACAATGTTGGATTGGTTATACGTAACAATGGGTTTACAATGCAAGAAAAATAATGGGGAGAAATGCAACCAGCAATAATCGGGAAGAAGTATTAGTAACTATAAAGAGGCCCAAATACAAGCTACAATGATGGTGCGGCAATTTGTCAACACTCCATTTCTAACCAAGCATGACGGTATTTTTAAGTTCGAGCAAGCAATATCCTAAGGTCAAGAATCCACGTGAAAAGCCTAATTATCTGATTAAGTGATGTATGAAAGAGTCTAAAATTGTCCTGTTGTTGATAGGCTGAAAACGTGAAAGTTCAACGATTAAAAAAGTTAGATAAAAAAATAAATGAATTTCCTAATTTAAAAAAAATAGAAAATGATACAGTCACCAATGTAGTGAAATAGTACAATTTTTGCTCATCCCCAGAATTTTAAAAACTGAATAGATTCATTTTTGTGATTAATGTGCGACTTTTTATTTGAATGTGTATAACACATAAAGGATAAAATAGGCCGCACTAACAGATCCCAAAATGTTACCATGCGATCTCTCTAACCACGAAAAAAATATATGCTTTTAAGCATTATAATATAACGGACTTCTCTTCTACTTCATATATCTCTTGCAACGTAGTTTCCTGATATAAAATTTCCATGACTATTCAACTATTACAACTATCCTGAGTTTTTACCCTTGAGAAAACGGGGTAATTGTAAACAACGAACTTTCTTCTAACGAAAAGTATGAAGTGTGAGACTGTAAAAACATGTGTCATTGTAGTAGAATGAACAGTAACCTTCCTTTCTTCTCCTATTTTTTCAATTAGATACGATTCATTTACACTTTCTACCTATTTTTCTTGCCTATTTTGTTAGAAATACTGTAAAAACATGTGTCATTGTAGTAGAATGAACAGTAACCTTCCTTTCTTCTCCTATTTTTTCAATTAGATACGATTCATTTACACTTTCTACCTATTTTTCTTGCCTATTTTGTTAGAAATACTGTATAAACATGTGTCATTGTAGTAGAATGAACAGTAACCTTCCTTTCTTCTCCTATTTTTTCAATTAGATACGATTCATTTACACTTTCTACCTATTTTTCTTGCCTATTTTGTTAGAAATACTGTATAAACATGTGTCATTGTAGTAGAATGAACAGTAACCTTCCTTTCTTCTCCTATTTTTTCAATTAGATACGATTCATTTACACTTTCTACCTATTTTTCTTGCCTATTTTGTTAGAAATACTGTATAAACATGTGTCATTGTAGTAGAATGAACAGTAACCTTCCTTTCTTCTCCTATTTTTTCAATTAGATACGATTCATTTACACTTTCTACCTATTTTTCTTGCCTATTTTGTTAGAAATACTGTATAAACATGTGTCATTGTAGTAGAATGAACAGTAACCTTCCTTTCTTCTCCTATTTTTTCAATTAGATACGATTCATTTACACTTTCTACCTATTTTTCTTGCCTATTTTGTTAGAAATACTGTAAAACATGGACTGATAATTCACTGACCATCAGAACATCCAAGAACGCATAATTAACTCATCAATATTAAATATACTTACTGTATTTATCATTTTACTGTGTAAACCTTTTTAAACAACAACGTATCAAAACTTAATGTTATCATATTTAACTTCACGTAAAAAAAATCAAATCAAACCGAACAGGAACATGGATTATATTCCACGAATGTTTACTTTGCCAAAAAACGTAATTATACTTTAATACCTTCTTTTTCACTAACGAGAAGGTAACATTACATCTTCAGTTAGAACGAATTTAGTTTTTGCATTGTCTGTTATTTTCATTTTCTTTCCCATTCCCACTTATTGATACTTCAAACCTATGAAATGTATTTTTTTATATTTTACCCCTTATGTCTACGAGTACAAAGTCTTAATATACCTAGTACCAAGTATTCTGTGATTGGCTTTAAGTATGTTACGTCCTCTTGAAGATTGTTTTCCATATTTGCGAAATATTTATAGGAATTTCCTAATACTTGTGTAGGTAGGACAATTGTTATAATCATTCTTCATTTTCACTTTCATGTGTGTCCTTCTCCTTTTGCTACTTGGGAGATCTATCATGTTTAGGTATATAGGTAAGTATAACAACAGATAAGAAATTCCGAGCAACCTACCGAAAAAAAAATAAGAAAAATTATATTAAAATGTAGTAAATGTAATTAAATGTAAGTTAATTCAGAAACACGTCTATTATACGACAAAATTGAGCAAAAATAATATAAAATAACTATGATTACAATTATCCCGGTCCTAGAAAATCGAAGGGTAAATACAAAAATGGAACTGGGGTACTCGTACTTACAAAGATTCTCGAAGATAATTCCAATGATTTTCTGTTACCTAAATACTGAACAAACTATATAGAAAAAGGTACATACATTTCAATAATTTGCCACATGTTTAGCAATAAAATCAATGCAGTAATTTTGAATTTCAATCCTCATGATCGCTCAATTTTCATAACTTTGAATTGCTCTTCCAATATCTTTAAAATTAACAGGATAATAATATAATAGGAAATTAGTCAAAGACGAGGTATAGTTTTGAAGAAAATATGAATATAAGCATCATTCGCACTATTGGAATTTTAGCATGATTTAATATTTTTATATTAAACGAAATTCTTAAGTTTGGAGCATGAGTCGTACCCCAAAATCACTCTGGAAGTTATGGGAGTGGATGGTATCTTGATTTTAATAATTAATAGATTTTCGTAATTGGAGGACCACTTGGATTACCATGATTTCATATCAAAACAAACAAAAAAATCAACGGACAAAGAAATGACACAAAAACACGTTGTCTAATAATCCCACCAAAAATCTAACCTAAATACACAAGAAATCAATGGACATACATGTAAAATATCTAATACTAAAACTAAAGCTAATCACATGGCATTAATTTAAAGATAAAGGATTCATGATTATGTACGACAAGGTTCAGTTCAATGTTATTGAATTCGACAATGAAGGCAGGTTAAATTGATCATAAAAGATCAAACTGTTGTTTAGATTTTTACTGGCCAGTGAAAGGTACATGAGCTCATAGTTACGTTCTTGTAGCATTTGACGACGCTCAGTTGGCATACAGCGTCCCAGGCGGTTGGAAGATGCAGGAGGTAGAGACGGTGTGTGGATCCATCAATAGTATTTCTAGTTTATATGATCACAATCAAATCATATTTCCGACAGTTCCAGATAGTCGTATCACATGGTTGAATGAAATATGTTTTACATGTAATGAATGAAATGTTGCGATTTTCCATGTAATGAATAGGTAATTATGTACATTTTATTATCATGAAATGTCTGGGTGAGAATAGAGCTCTAAGCCTTTTAGATCTATTGGTAGTATAAGATAATATTATTAGTTTCTGGTGGAAATGCACCATAGTTATTCAACAACATGCGATATACCCATCAATAAAATTCTGCATTTGAAACTCTGTCTCGTTAAAAGTAATTCGCGATTCTTCCAAATTCAGAAGCGAAAGGAATTGTATTCCCAATGAATTGGACACAAGCTTACGTTTTGCGGGAACTCGTACTCATTTCTTCATTCTAACGGGAACTCTCAAGCCATGAATGAGCCTATCAGAAACATCGGACACCGAGCATGAAACGCAAAGTGCTGCCCTGTAATCAGAGGCAGCTCGTACTTCTGGAAAGAGATTAATCATTTCGGGAGCGGAAGACTTTGATCATCGGCTCTGATGCATTACTGCTCTCACAGCCTGGGCTATAATTCACCAGTGAACAGACACAGAAACCAAGTACTCTTTTGTAATCTATGTACATTTTCGGTAATAGATTGGTAGCCAAGGGCGTCATATCTCCTGTCCTTATTCAGCAGTTGAAGGCATGCTCCCTTTCACACAGCAGCGATTTTAATAAGAGATTTTTGTTTTACACTACAAGAACTTCCTGTCATTCTTAAAGCGAGAAAAAGGAAATTTAAGCGATATGGTAAATGTTGAATCAGATACTGCTTGTGTTTGAAATATTTCATAAAACTTTATTTCAGTTGTTACAAAGTTACTTATTACTTAGTACTTTAAACAATCATAAAAATATTAAATAAATAGTCCTAATAAAACTCTCCACCTCTTTTCAGCGTGTGTTGAATTTAATATTTCAACATAGATTTACTTATTTATTAAAACCAACATTATCTCCTATTAAACTGATCAACGGATAATCCCCTGTGAAACACATTATGAAATAAACGTGAATTCGTGAACAAAAATAAGAGAGAAAAAAACGATTGATTAAAATTAATAATAATATTAATATGACAATTACTAAGGTTAATTTTAAGTCAATTGCACTTGATAAATAATTATTTACGTCTTTTATACCAATGAATTATATAATATACACATTAATAATTTAAGAACAACAGATCATAAGCAGTACCAATGTCATTGCAACGCAAATATGTCAAATTACAAACTAAAAATTTACCGTTGTTGACTCTACCTTCTACTATTGTATTGTTATAAAGAAGTAGTAATGAATTTCACAAGTTTTTGTTTTGTTTATAATAATACCTGTACTAGTAGATTCATGTTGTAAAAGTACTTATGAAATATTCCCTGATATTCTATTTCAATACAACATGAATCAGTAATGTTTTGTAGATCTTTTTACATAATTATTCCTTCCTTTATTACTAATCTCGTATCAGTACGTCGAATCTATTCTGAATATAATGATTCATTTTCTGTAGTTGGATGCAAGGAAGCCTTATGGGTTTCCTATTTCACGTTTTCTAGGGGAATGAGAGTCGAATGACAATAATGAATGGGATGATGTGATGAAATAGGACTCTTCGCAAAATTCATGCTAATACATATTGGTCTTCACAATACTTCAAATGCCGTTATTAATTATTATTATTATTTTGTAGGAGATTTATTAGTTATGTAGAATTTCATTTTCTTTGTATAATATTTTCTTTAGAAAAATTTAGATTTAAGCTCAAATAAAATAATAATTTAGTCTCATAAGAACCACGGAGACCTCACGTACTACAGGGAGCCACCTATTTCATCTGTAAAGAACACTGTTGAAGATTTAATTTTAATTTTATATTGTTCCAGCAATTTGCATGGGTGTGTAAAATAAAAGGGACAGGTAGAATTCTAACAGAATGATATTTTTAATGTAATGTATAGATAATTATTTTTTTCAAACTTTCGTCAAACAAATGAACGTTCTATTCAACGTTATTTTACTGTTAATCGTTATATTCTTTGTAATAATAATAATAACAATAATAATAATAAATTTATTGTCAAAAAAACAGTACAAACTGCGTATCACCACGTGGAGGATAATAAACTAATTTACTCTCCGGAAGCAAGCAAGGGACCATCTCATAAATTCCGATCAAGGGCCCTAAGGCAGAGGCGAATTCAAAAAAATTCAGCATAAGTTCCTAGATAAGACAAAAAGTTAGCTGCGAGTTGTAATATTAATAGAATGTCAATATGTTTGTAATTTTACGCAAAAAATTGCATGTACAAGTTATTATCGAACTATAGATTATTCTGAGTATAGTGTTTAAAAATCATAAGAGTTGAAAAAAAAACACTAAACAGCCTAGAGAACCTGTATAATAAATCCGCCTCTACCCGAAGGAAAATCGGAGAAAAACCCGGGCCAGGATGGGGCTACAGAATTTATGTACACAACCGTGCCAAAATTGAGTACACATAAAACTAAATTAATATGAGCCATAAGACAACACAATCATGCAAGAAAATAGTTTTTGAAATTGTTATAAGTTGTTTAAAAAGTACTACAGCAAAGGCGTGATAAAGTACAAGACGAATTTAACTTTTATTAAAATCAATAAATTCTTTTACATTGTAGAAGCACTGGTGCAGGAGGTAGTTTTTAACCGCTGATTTGAACAGATTCAATTTCATAATGTCTTTTATATTCTTGGGCAGGGAATTATATAGAACGATTCCCGAATGATAAGGTCCTTTTTGGCAAAGAGTGGTTGACACTCTAGGGCGATGAATATTACTACTATTGCGTGTATAGTGTTCGTGAACGAGACTGTTTCGTATAAAGAAAGGGTGGCACTTCAGTAATTCGGTCTTAACAAACACGACTGTTTCATAAATATAAATGCAGGGAAGTGTTAAGATATTTAATTCCTTGAATAAAGGTTTACAAGAGTTTCGGGGGTGAGATTTACAAATTATCCGAACTATCCTCTTCTGAATTCTGAAAGTTTGAATACTCTGACCGGAATTACCCCAGAAGGTAATGCCGTAACGTAAATGGGAGTAAACGTTTGCAAAATATACGCAACGGGAAATACGTGGACTAACTGCGTTAACTAAGATTCGGAATGCGTAACACAATTTGCTTAATTGGGAATTAAGATTGTCAACGTGACAATTCCATTTGAGGTTGTCTTGAATATGGAGACCTAAGAATTTTGTATTCGTAATTGTGTTCCGTTTAACAACGTTTAAAGAAAGAGAAACCTGGGGTAAAGATTTTGTGATACTATTGTGAAATGACATAGACACTGTTTTGTCAGTGTTTACAATGAGACGATTTGCATAGAACCAAGTCGAAAGGTTAGACAAAACTTTTTGAGCATTGGCGTGTTTACAGAGTAAATTAGTGTCATCAGCAAAAT
>NNCF01131591.1:29548-92226 GCA_002313205.1 Laupala kohalensis | reverse complement strand
TGTTGATATCTATCCTTTAAATAAGAAGTTAGCCATTGATGTGGAAGTCCACGAATGCCTAAAGAATGCAATTTTGAAAGGAGAATTCCGTGATCGATGACATCGAAAGCTTTGGATAAGTCAAGAAAAACACCCTGAGGATTTTCTCCACGGTCAAGAGATGTGGTAACTTCGTTTAAGAAGTAAAATATGGCGCTTGTAGTGAAAAAGGATTTCCTAAAATCGTGTTGATCATCAGAGAGAATGTTATTTTTGATAAAAAATCTAGAAGACGCTTGTAGAATAATTTTTCTAGGATTTTTGAGAAAGTGGGTAGTAGAGATATTGGTCGGTAATTTCCAATATTAAATTTGTTACCTTTCTTGTGTAAAGGTTTCACTTTAGCTCTCTTAAATATGTTGGGAAACACCCCTTCCGATAAAGTACTATTAAAAATATTTACGAGTGGATTTATTATAGCGAGCGACGAAGATTTAACAATAAACTCAGGTATATCATCTATGCCTGTTGAAGATTTCTTTTTTAAGGAGCTGATGATTCTCATGACTTCACTGGCGTTAGTTTCGGAAGTGAACATAGAATTGGGTATGTGAGTGTATATAATTGGAGGACATTGATTTGGATATATTTAGTTCGTTATTTTACCAACTTCTGAGAAGTAAGAATTAAACAAACATGCGATGTACTGAGGATTTGATGCGATTTTGCCATCGTTTAGTAAAGAAACATTTTCTTCGCGATTTTCAGAAGTTGACGTGTAATTGTTAACAATATTCCAGATGACTTTCATCCGGTTGTTCGATTTTAGTATATGTCTGTCGCTTTCCATTACTTTAGCGGCATAGACTACTTTTCGAAGAATAGTATTATATTTACGAAAATAATTATGGAATTCGAGTGGTTGGTTATAGCGTTTTGAAANTCCCTAGGGTGATCCATCTATTGTATTTTTTTGTGTTAATTAACTTGCGTTTTATGGGAAAGCTAGAGTTGTAATGTTTTAGGAATATTGAGATAAATACATTGAATTTGTCGTCGGTGTTTTGGAAATTGTAAACATCATTCCATGTTTCTTCGCGCAAATAATTTATAAATATGGATTTATTTATGTCATTAAACTCCCTTGTAAATTTGTAAAGGATTTTAAGAGGTTTTAGATTATTATTAATTGTCAATATTTGAGCAAGGTGATCACTGTATTCGGCGATAAATACTTCAGAGAGATACGAGATTCCATTGTTGACTGTAATTTGATCTAGCAATGTTTGAGATGAGCCGGAGAGGCGAGTGGGGTCGTTTATCGTAGTAATAAGGTTGAAGGAGTCGATAAGATTCTTGAATCGATTAACTGGTGAATGTGCAGAGTCGGATGTACTCAAGAAATCGATATTGAAATCACCACATATAACGATAGATTTAGTAGATTTATGTGCGATATGTTCTAAAACATTTTCGAAGTTCCGAAAAAATATGTCAAGATCTGATTGAGGAGGTCTATAAATACACAAAACAACAATACCGGTGTCGGTCAGTTCAACTGCAGAAATTTCGAACACACTATCTACGCAGAAGTTCTCGTAGCCTGTCAGTGGAGAAGATAAAATATCATTACGAACGTAGATACACGTACCTCCGTGGGGATTTTTGCCTTTAAAATTTTGCCGACAGTAAGAACTTGCTAAATAATAATTAGAAATAGCAGTATCGTTGATGTTGTTAGTTGAAAGCCAATGCTCTGTGACGCATAGCAAATCGTATCGACTTTCGTGTACCAGAATTTCAATGTCTGCCAATTTGTTTGAAAGGGATTGGACATTATGATGAAATATAATTATTATATTTTCGCAAAAAGTTTGTGACTCACGAGAAATAGAATCGACGTTAGATTGTGAAGAGGAATTTGAATTTGGTACAGCTTCTAGTTCTGGATCAAGCCCGCACACTGCACCTGAACGCGACTGTCACCTTCGAGTACCACATCGTACTCCTGAGCGCAAGTTGTAACGGTGTATGGGGGCGACAGGAGGAATAGATGTTGACGTGGGAGATGAGGAAGCAGTAGGTGAAAGAACGGGGACAGGAGAAGAAATGGGTGTGGAGATAGGAAGAGGAAATGGTGATGAGGTAGGAGCAGAGGGAGGTGGAGGAGGAGGAGATGAGGTAAGTGCAGGAAGAGGTGAAAGGAGTGGGTAATGGGGCAGGTGGATGATGTGAGGTCAGATGTGAAGCTAGGAGAGAACCGAAGTGCTGTTATATAAGTGAGAAATATCATGCAAAAACTACTAAATTTTATAATAATTTATCAATAACTGGAATAATTTTTTTTTCTTCAAGACTGATCATGGAGTTCTAATCTCATTCAGTGAACTGGCATAGTATCATCAAATTAAGACCAATTTAAAGAGAACAAAAACCGATTAATTAAAAAAATGTGAAAAAAAAGAAAAATGTTAAAAACTAAAAATTATATTAACAATTGTTCAACACGACTCATCCAATGAATAAAATCATGAGATATTACCGTAAAAAATATACACCAATCTTTTACAATCAACCAAACATTCTGAAAAATCTGATCGAACAACAGATAGCGAAGTTATCTATTAAAAGCTATAACAAGTTAATTAAACACTTAAACATTCTACTTAATTGGTCTGAAGCTGTTGACGCTTTTGAAGAATTAAATCTCGCGTTCCAAGGAAATTTACCTGAGAGAAAAATGAAAAAAAAAAAAGAGAGATGTATCGCGGGTATGATGATAATGAAATCAAAATAACACAAACCTAAAAAGTACTTCGAAATAAAGGTCTAGATATAAAACCATAAAAATGAACGCAAAAGGGTTGAAAAAAAAAATGTGAGAATTGTTTGTAGGCAAGTTCTGATGGAAAGGAAGCGTACTGAGGAAGAAAACGAGCGCAGCGCTTTGCAGCACAATGTGCGCCTCCGGCCATCAGATCGAGCGAAGGAACACAGTGGGCCAACTGTCGAAACAAACGGTCAAAATTCCGTTGGTAAAATTATTGATAATGGACTGCGATTATGCATGAACGAAATACAATCGGTGTTATACTAGAAAATATCATTGTATCGTAAGGTCTTTTCGACTGTGTAGAAGTCATCATCACGCTCTTTTCCTGTAAGTGTGGCAAGACATTCGGAATCCTTTCAGAGAAACAGTAAACACTTAAAATGGCCGAGACGGGGTCGTTAATGATATTATAAACTTGGCTGCTACGACTACATCGTCTTTATACAATAAAATTCATAGCTATACATTTATACTCATAAATACCAACAGCACTTACATTTAGCTGAACTTTTGTATTCAACGGGGGAATTTTTATTTTCCAATCATTAGTACTGATGTACATTGAATATATTTTAGTGGAAGTCTCTGTAGACTGAAGAATATTCCAACGGAATACCAGCCCTACATTCATCCAAAAATCGTGACCTCATAAAGTGTAACTCCAAAAATACTTATGATTATAAAAAAAACTGCATACCTTTTACGAACTAATTTCAACATTTAATGGATGATTTGCTTCAGAAAAGGAAATACTATTGTATGTTATTCATAATTCCAGACAAATCAGTGTATATCGATAATCTTTAAGATTCAATTCTTTTGTTGATAGCTGAGGAGGGTGACTAGTAGTAATCTACGAGACTGCAAAATACATAATAGTTATTGATGGAGGGTTCAATGAGTAATATTCCGAGCACTCACGGAGAGCAAGAGCAAGAGCAAGAAAGAAAATATTCGGTGTGATAAACCTCTCTTACACAGTGTGCCTGAGTGGAAATATTAAAAGATAAGTTATAGTTTAAGAGGACAAGAATACTCGGCTCCCTCTCTCTCTCCCTCAAGATGTTCAAAATTCCTTGACATATTCTTGCAATCATTAAAAGTCATAGCAGCACTCAGTAGAATCTTGATAATGACAGAAATTGTCTATTCAAATGGAAATAGTATACTCGTTTCAAATACTATTTTTAAATAAAAATCCATTTATTCCATATGAGTCTTTAAAATGACCGATTTGAAATCAATTGCAGAAAGACGCTTCATCTTCGATCGGAAGGAACAATTCTCAGTATCTACGTTCACACTGTGAGACACAACAACTCTCCACCGGCGCGGCGCGGCGCGGTGCGGCGGCGCGTACTGCAGCGCTCTGGGTCGCGCGCCGACACCCGCGACAGATGGGCCCACTCTGAGACGCTTCAAAAGAGAAAATGAACCACTCGACCGCGTTAACAAAACACTTAGAGGTCGCGCAAAAACGTCTTTCCTTGCGTCCTGTGATGTCTACTTCAGACGTGACTTTGTGATCGTGTTTTACTCGCTCCAACTGTCTCCCGGTGGCGTTGCTGCTATTCTGGACTTTAGCTACCCGCAATGTATCTATTACGTTTTTCAAAAGCCGCTAAAGAACTGGGGAAACACTGACTTGAGAGTATACAAGTGACAGATTTATTTGCAGACGTGTTACGCTACTATTCGTGTGTTGATGGAACTTTTATTAGACCTGAGAAATGCACCACCTGCATCTCTACGATGGTAACATAGTGAGTTGTTATTCATTAATAGAATAACGAATTCTTCTTTGACACAGATTGTTATATGTAGAAATGAAATATCTCACTCATATTAATGTGTATTAACACACTATGTTATTATATTCTTTCTGTATTGCTATTTGTTTCTAACCGCGGTGAATTTGGAACGAAATAAATTATATGCGAAAACATAGGACTCCATGTACAAAAACAACCCTCATATTTATTCATATAAGTTAAAGAAGCTCATTTAAATTATTTATTTATTTGAAATATTAGTGTGAATCTTGACACAATAATATATATCGCTTTAAAGTAATTTAAAAGTATCTTCATGATGTTGGTCCATTTCCTCGAAAACAATATGCGCGTATCATCTATATTTCTTTACAAATCAATTTTTAGATTCATGTATATACGTTCAAAGTTTCCATATCTTGAAAAACCTTATTATATTTCTCTCGTTTCGGTATTTTGATTGGGATATTGCTCATGAATGACAATTTTTATCCTCACACATAATGATATTCTATGATTCGACTCATCTTTGTTATTAATTAATAATTGTCTAATACTAATATTAATTCATAAAATGCTGACAGACTGCTTATTCATTCGCTTTTTTGTTGATAAATTTGTACCAGAAGTGTTTTGTTAATAGTTTTCTTACGCGTCGAAGCAATTTTATGAGATCACTTGTCGTAAATAACCAAAACACAATTTTAAAGCTAAACTCTTTTGTATTATTAATGAAAAAACTGTGAAACTATAATGAAAAAAAACTCACCTCAAAACCTGTGTAATTTTCCTAAAACGAGGTGAAATTTGTTAGTTTTCACGACAGAATATTTTTTAAGTATCTAGAGAGGCGTAAAAGTAGATGTTAATACTGGAAGTAGATACTAATATAAAACTAGTCTTAAAGAGCTGTATATTACTAACGCAACATACAATAATATAAGCCTTAGTATAATAATGAATTACCAACTAGTTCTCAAATGATCTTTCTCATCAGTTTTGTTACATGCAAACTCATCTCTTAAAACACCTGATGTTACGACGTAGATATTAGGTTCTGCTGTCCCCGACTGTGAACTTTGCTTCTGCAAAGGTCAATTGTATTACGTCTATTGTCATTTAAAAACATTATTAATTAAAATAATTTCTCGTGTCAAATTATTGACTATATTTCGTGAATGATATTTTGCTTTATTGTGTTCGCACTTACAGCTTTATTATCGCAGGGGTTTTTACAGACGTTAATTACGCAAGGCACTGCACCTGACTGGCAATAATGCTGGCAGTGATGGGCAACACCTATTACGGCCAAGTTGTGCAGCACAGAGAACAGATGCGCTAATAGAGAACGAAATGAAATAAGTTCCTCGTATTGCTTTAGCAACATAGACAAAGAGGTTTAGGACAGACAATGTTTTTATATCTTGATCATGTAACAATTCTGTATGTATATATGTATATATATATATATATATATATATATATATATATATATATATATATATATATATATATATATATATATATATAATTCAAAATATTTCGTGACTACATCAAGAACATCAAAGAAATAAAAAATGGACTTAATATTTAATTATGAATAGAGACTTTTACATATGCACATATTTAAATAATGTAAAAGTTGTCGTAGAATGTCTAACAATGAATACGGGATGTAAGTAAATAAATGAAAAGACTAATAAATAGTAGATATCATGTCACGTTTAACCTGTAAATAAAGGTTCATTAGTACGAATTTCATGAACAACATGGTTTTATGGTCTATACTATATATGAATGAAAATTCAAGTTAGAGTTATAATGTTAGAGTTAAATTCAAGTTAGAGTTATGTGTAGGATACAAGGTCATATTCAGGAAGTTCACAAGAAACTGTTTTCTTTGATGAGAATACTTTTTCATATATCAACGAATGGTATTTGTATTCAGAATTATCTTCTATCTTTATGACTACGTGTATCTTTAATATGAAATTCAAGGAACTCAAAAACAACAGCATAGAAGAATTTGACTTTTTCACAGTTAAGTAGTAAGAAAAATAAAACGAATTCTTGTCATTCAATTTAAGCAAAACAACTCGTTTGTCTTTATGCGCAATTTTATTGCAGATTTTCATGTCTGATTTGCAGTTTGCCTCCATTCCACCAATCACATCTCATGATATAGCGTCTCGTTGCCGGATTGCTACATGGTTTCTCGGTTCTTTTATGTGGACTGGCCGCCATTTTGCGTCGGTGCCCGATCTAACCTAATCACGTCTGTGAAAACGACCATGCTGAAAAACACGACGGGTAGAGGATTAACCGTTATCCCCTAGATGCGCGGGCAAAGTTGTTTTAGTGATGAAATCGAAACGGGGATTTGTTACCGGGTTGTCGATGCGTTACGAAAACAAGAGGCGACTGATGCGCGGTTTCGACAGGATAATTGGTGATTACGAATAAGGTTATCATATTATTACTCTAATACAAAATCCTCCGAAAATAACGTACGGGAACACAGGTTTAACAGACTGGGAACCCTACTGGAATGTAACTTGTGTTTTATGTAAGTATTTAAGGTTATACAGTTTTTTTCATTAATAAAACAAAATAATTTAACTTTAAAATTGTGTTTGAGCTATTTACAACAAACGATCTCATACAATTGCTTCTTTATATTATTTTTGTAAGCTTATGGATTTTAGTATTTTCAGCCTAATTGCATCACCGTGTGAAACATAAATACGTTATGAAACTTCGTACATTATGTTCCTCAAAAGTATTTTATAGTATTTTCCATGAAAATGTAATAAATTATAGAAGAAGGGTTGGATGATAAAAACCTGAAATAATACGAAACATGTACTTTAAGTAGGGTACAAAGGAAAAATCAGTTATATTTTCATGAAACTGAAATATTCTGATTAAAACTCTTAACGACCAATAGATTATTTAAATTAATTATTACGATTATTATTTGCAATTAAGAAGCGAAGAAACTCGAAATGTTTGATTATATTAATGGTATTTTCATAATGAATTAATTTATTTTAAATCTTTCCTATAAGCGAATACATCAAACTGTATAAACCAAATATGATCCCCAGCTTACTGATTATTATGAAGGACCACGAAATCCGTATTTGAAAATGAGCGCTTTTACGGCAAATAGAATTTCCAATCGCAAGAGAATAACGATTACGCTAATTTGGACATGTCACATTATGAATTAGTGAGGATATCACAGAGTTATTTGACATGGGAAGGTTAGCGACTATGTTGCGCGAAAGGAAGTGACCATTCACCGAAATGGAGGTCAAGCGGCTGGCAGTGGAAAAATCGTAAACGAAAGGATGGTGTCCACCGCAGGGGGATGGTGGGGTCGGAGGTGACGTTGACAGCGAAAAGGGGTGGAGGTGGGGTGGGGGTGGGGAGATAGACTCGGTTGATGGGAGCCAGAAAAGGGCGCCAACGCGATAAAACAAGTGAATCACGAAAGCGCGTCGCGAGAATAAACATTGAAGTATTTTTAGTTCCACTCTACTTTTCCATTGGCGTTTGCTCGTACACGCAATGCCACTTCGGCATCGGCGGCGTTATTTCTACAATTGAGAGTTCTATCTCCTCTCAGTCACAACACTAAATCAACTCAGATTGTTGTATCAACGCTATTTCCGATCCTGACGCAAAGATTCGCATAATACTCATTTGTGTGCTTTACTTCTTTTTCTTTAACAACGTATACCACGATATAGCTTTGTTATTCAGTTAAAAGATATTCATTTTGCGAATTCATTCGCATGCATCATGAATTGAAACGAGTTCCGGGTCCAATGAGCTTTTTTACTTCCCAATTACACAGAGGATGTAAGGAATGTAAACTCATTGTTCGAAAAAAACAACAACAAAACAACAACTTAAGATCTCTTCGCATTTTTGAGTATTGGCTCCAGGAGAGTCTATTTTCAAATTTAGGCGATGATGTCCAATGTCGTATGTATGTATATATGTATGTATATATGTATGTATGTATGTATGTATGTATGTTAAGAATTTTGTTCCCCGGATAACTTACGAACAAAGTGATGTATCGAAACCAAACTTGAGATTTGACTTTGAATGCGTTGGGAATAGAAGCCTATTTCTGAACAGTTCATTCAGACTTTATTTACACACCGCGCTCCACTTCCGGTTTCTTAGTATTCAAAATTTTGAAAAGAAGTATTTTGATTGGTCTGTTAATTCTGCGTACAGATTGCTAAGTCGCATTTCTGTGCGTCACACCGTTTATTAGATACAGCGAAAAGTTATTACGCATAAAAAGGTGTTTTTTGAAGGCGGTTTTCTAATCTTCTGATAAGGTTATGGCAAAAAATTTATGTGAAAGATAATTCATGCAATCCATTGTTGCTTATGTTATTATAATATCCTGGAGTTTACTGTTCGTTGTGATGACAATTTTGAAACTGATTGATCATTGAAATTTATAAATATCTTGTTTAATCATTATAATATAGTATTACTTCTGTTTTTGAAGTGTTTATATCTTTTAGTAGTTTGTAGGGTTTTTAGTGCCACGAGTTTTTGATATGAATTGTAATTGGAAAGTTGAGTGGGACCCACCCCAGATTTTTGTATTCTTATTTTAGAAATAGTATGTAGTAATCATGAAAATTATTGATGGTGAGATTTTGACAAAAATACTCGGGGTATTCAGACTTCAAACAAGTGGTTTTTAGAAAATCCTTTTCCTGTCCATATATTAGTAGAAATTTTATTGACGATTTATTTTGACAGTCACTTCTGCTCATTGTCAATGCATATATCCTAAAATTTAATTCAATTTGCGTGAAAATAGAAGTAAATTATCACTAATTTCATTACTTTGTTAATATTCGTCCCAACAAACTAATAAATATCTATATAATATTGTCCTTCAAGTATGCATAATAAATATCTAAGTCTACTGCACGTATCCTCTTGACAGTTTTCTATTTTTTCGGGATTTGACAATATATTTTTTTATTTCTAAGAATCTCCCTGATATCCTTGGAAACGAATTGGGTAAAATAAATGGAAGTAAGTTTTATTTAAATTGAAATAACATTTTCATCGTCATGTTATTTCTGACAACACGAGTTCAAATAAAACGTGAACCATCTTACATTTTTTTCTTAAATAGTCGTGTTCAATAACTAGCCTAAGTGATCTTGTCTCATAGACATAGGGATGAAAAAATAAACTGACCTCGCCGAAACTGATCGAAAGTATGAATTGGGTTGGGTTTGTTTCAGGTTGAAAATTCAGTTAACTATAACCCAGAACCCGATCGGTTAACCGATCCGTTGACCGATCGGGTGATTGAAACTACATCTTGTCAGATGTTTAATGAAACGATGTCGTATTCCGTGGACCAAAACTGATTTCATCTTCCACCTTCCGTTCTTTGCATTGTAATATAGAAATAACTATATTAGAAACTTTAAAAATCACAGTTGAATTCTTGAAAACAACGTACATGAAAGAATATATTTACTATTGTATTCGTAAGTCAATGTTAACCATTAACTATAGAAAATTTTGCACTGTTAAATTATTTTGCCCAATAGACAAGGATACATTTGTCAATCAAAATCCCTATACTTCATTATAACATAGATATAAGAGTATATGAAGTATATACAGTAGTTTAAGTAATTTGGGCTTGGTAAATAAAACAATATTTTAATACATTATAGAGGCAATAGTTTTTTCGACCACGTAGCTATCAATGCTACAAATAAGATGACATTAATAATTGTGATAATAAAACTTACAGTTACTTATTCTTTGCGAAGCAAATTAATTTTATGCTGATTTGTATAACTATATTCGGTTCTCATTCAGTTAAATTCGATTCTATACGGTTAAACCTCGGTTCGGTTTTAGTACGGACAAAGTCAGGTCATGTCGGTTTTTCAATCGAACTTAAACCAACTTAAACCAACTCAACCCGATCGACCAGAAGTGATACGAAAGTAATTTGAATAGGTTGGTTCAGTATTTCTTCGGTTCGGCTGGAAACCCGACCGTCCCGAACCGATGCCCACCCCTAGAGATAGTAGGTTCTTGATACCTTCTTCGTGTGCACAATTTTGATTTGCACACAAAACACAAATAATTCAATAGACTATATCAATGTGATATAAATTTGTGGAACATCATTAAATTCAACGTCACACATTACCAAAATTGATTGTGATCACGTCATTTCAATTATTTATTTCATTAACTTTCTGAAGACAAGAATTTGATCTTAATGCTTTTGAAGCTAAAATTTCACCCGAGGACATCTACATAATGTTTTATTAATGAACATTAAATTTTACTTACAGCGTGCTAACAGTTCTCTGATACTAGATTCATGCAAATCAAGACAGGTCATTTTTCGTAACATACTTTGCTAATCTCGTCTCTTTTATTCTCTGAATCTCACCACAGTGGTTTAGATAACACATAGCAATTATTTTGTAATTCATTAACTCATGAAAGCTCCGCGTCATTAGATCCCAGTATCTTGATCACATTGATCATATCAAAACACATTGTTAATAACATAACGCGATCTCCTCTAATTGCTTTGTCCCAATTGTTTCTATCATATTTTCTCTCATTTCCTAACTTTTTTCACCTCACTTCCACTTAGTTCAGTTGTTGTGTCTTGTGCTCAAGTGTTGTGTCTCGAGCACAAGCGCCTCTTTCATAATTTCTTACTCGAATAAAACTTGAGAAGAAACAAAATAGAAAAAATTGATATAAAATAGATAAAATAATTTTCTTACTCATAAAGAAAATACATTTCTATTTCAAAAATATTCTAATCACGTGAACCAAAGTGGCACTCAAAATACACCGTTCAAATTTGGATCCTTCATTATATTGGGAAAATGTTCTAATTTTAGATCGGGAGCAAAATTATTACAAACGTATGATTTCAGAAATGTTACATATCTTGTTTAGGAAAAGCACATTGAATTTACAAACTGACACTGACAACGTATCCAAAATTTATAGTTGTTTACTATGATTTTCTTGCTTTGAAACTTTGTACATTTAAATTATTTTTCCATGTAATTGTTTATTTGTGGTTAATGTGTTTTCTATTTGTTACCAAGATAAATCAAACATATTTGTTAATATGTTCATACACATACGTTCACCTGAATATGGCACCAATCTACTACTGAAACGTTGTGTCATATCATAATAAATAATTTTCTACAAAAAAGGGTCAGTTTAATAATTTCAATTAATTATGATTGTAGACGTGAATAATGTCATATTTGAATGTTTATTTCAATTAGCGAAATAATTCTCTAATTCGGACAATATAAATGAAAAAACCAAACTTCGGATGCCCAGAAGTAAACTACAAGGGGAAGATAACCAGGCACACAGAGAAATTTCACTTATCTTCTCAACATGCAATCACACACGTTCACATCAGTGTCGCCCCGTTCCTGTTGGCGTGTGGGTACGAGTCCTAATGGCTTGGGAGATCAATAAGAGAACTCACGCTGACTACTCTTTACCTGTCTCACAGGAGAGAATGCCGTTGCCAGCGCCATTGCAATGCCTCACCACTCGCTCTCAGTCTTCCACTTCCGCGGGAACAAAAACTCTCTACTGTCGGTCGATCGTCGCACTTTGCAATCTGATGTGTCGCCCCGACATTTCTCTCGAGTTATGTGAACCGCTAGTAGAGGATTTGGGAGAATTAGTTGACCTAGTCTGCCACGTATTGGAGTCGGTGTTCGGGAACGCGCAATGGTCGGATGGTCCCTCGATGGGTCAGAAGTGAGAATTCACAACCAATACCATTCGCAACGTCTAATTATGACGAAGACTCAAAATGCATTCCTGATCGACAAAATGCTTTCTTCAAGACCCAGTATTTTTTTGTTTATCTTCTCGTAGACTTCACTTTCGCAACGTGATGTCCCTTGTCCCTTCTTAAATACTTCCATGTAGTTACCAAATTGTACGATAACTTGATGTATGTACGTTAAACAACTTTAATATATTAGATACAACAATTTCTTCGGACGGTGGTAGGTATGCGTAACTTGATAGTTTGAGGAAGTAACGAAGATTGTTATCATTATTTCCACACATGCATCACTGATATATTCTTGGAACAAATTTTTCCCATGAAAAGAAACTGACAAGATTGTTCTCAAATTTGTCTCTGAATTTAAAAAAATGTAATTAATATCTAATTAACATTTCAATTATAAGAGCTGTTATTTGAATTTTTTCTTCCTTCAAACATTGACTAAACTCGCAAGATATTTTCGTAGGTATCTATCTATCATAACATCTGTAACCTTTCTTCCAGCTCCCTTTCCTTTTCAAGAGTCACCTCAAATATCAATAATGATACCAAAATAGTTATTTCTAACGATCTCCCAGCAGAACTCATTCTCACACACGCTACCGTCCTCTGCCTGCTGTGGAGTGCTTTTTTCCGTCGCCATACAATCGAGCTGGCAGGCGCACGGAAACTTGCCTTTAAATATTAAAAGCGAGGGTAACGTGTGTTTTTTTCCTTCTCCGCACCGTGATGTTGAGAGCGCTAAGGTTGGCTACACTGGGATGGTTCGTTACGATGTACAGTGGGTCACAGGGGCTTTGAGCGAAAGGGAATAAAACGGTAGAAGTAGGAGAAGCAACCAAAAGAAGAGATGTAATGGAATATATAAGAGGAACGAATATGGACCAAAGGAGGCGAAAGGAATGCACATTATGAACAAAAGTATGGAGACTACGAAACTGCGGAATTTAAAGTCCGACAACTGACACGAGAACCGTTAGGTACCAAAATGTGAACGAGATGGGAAAATTAAAATGAAAAATGAATTTGTTAAGAATAAAATTAAGTAAACAAATTCCTAATAGTATAATACCAGAAGAAGGGAGTTGATTATCTTCGTTGCGAATATCAATAAGGTTTACATGGGTTATCTGAGATTTCTAAAGAAAATAACTCAGAAACAATTTCATCGCGGAATTCCTTTATTTATATAAATGGAAATAGCTCTTCAATGATATTTTCTAGTTGCAACATGATTCCTACTCGTTCTGTGAACGAATAATTGTTAAGTACTAGTTGATTTCGCATGAGAGATTATGTTGTGAAACAGCTCATCCTTATTTATGTTTTAGTGTAGAATACAATTACATGTTCACACAAAAATATGTAATGATATCCATTAATTTGTGACATAAAGTATCTCTTCTCAGTATCTCTTCCATCATCCACCTGAACATCTCTAATTACCGACCATGTGGTTACATGAGAGAGTAGTCTTAATGGTCTGAACCTCGCCACTTCATAAAATAATACCTGAATTAAATAAGCAGCGGGAATTTAAAAAATAATACATTTCGCCCTAATTCAACCCTTTAAAGTATTTTACCGACAGCGGTAGTCTAGTGGTAGCGTCTTCGCTTCCTTTATCCCGCTGAGTGGTAGAGTGTGGGTTCAAACCCTGCTCGGCCGAACAAGGAGAGGTTTTCAACTGGGGTTTCCCTCACCTACTCCAGAGAAATGTCCGTTCGGTACCATAAGTTCCCTGGTAACCCAACATCTTTCCTTCCCAACTCCCTTACCCAAGGAAGAGCAGACCTCCTGGTCTGAACCTAACCAAAAATAAATACATGAAGCCGGAATTCCGGAAAGTCCATTCTTAGTGATCTAGTATAACATAAATAACATAAAATCAATGTTACGTAAATCAATTTTAGCTCTCATTTATAATAGCAGTTGCTTTGCTTTATAGAATGAGTGAGTAAATGATTCATTTATAATTGCAGTCACTTCAATCGATAGATCCACTAATTCAACACTTGTACCGTCCAGTAATGTCATTCTTTCATCCTGGATTACATTCACTCTTCATTTTCTTAACATTTTTGTCACTTTTAGCCTCACTCAGTCACCCAGGATAATCCACTTATATTATTCAGACACGGTGTATACATTTCTGTAATCCAAGAGATCGGAGGTGGGTTACCATAAACGTTCTATCATGGATCCATTCTTGATTTGCGAATAAATACAGAACACATTAATTTCTAACTTCAATTTTTATTAACGATTCAAGTTTATGATTGTTTAACAAACAATTTCTCAAACTATTTTATCACATTAACTTGGTGGTTTATGAATGAAATGTACAAAAACGTTTTCTCGACCACTAGGTTTTATCACTTAATAAAGTTCGTAATAGACTTTTTTCCTACATTTTATTTCCTAGAAATATTCTTTACAATGTCAAATTATATCACTTCAAATGGCTACAAATTATTTAAAAAAGTATTTCTTGATAACCACATTTTCTAAGCATATTTAAACGATCTGAACATACAAATTATAAATAAGGTTTCTTCAATTAAAATCTTATTTTAGTTCATTCGTTGTTTTTCGGAAAATCCTCTCAATTAGAGACAGGAAACTCTATTCCAAAACGATCTCTTTCGAGAAAGAAGATTGTTCCGTTTCTCCATCGAATGTTGGAGACTGGAATGGTCGACTGAACTTCGTCGCTCCTAACGACTCGCGCAATTGGAGCATCTTATTCGACCTAATTGTCTCGGCTTCTTTTTCCTTCCGCAACTTTCGCTTGCTTCGTGATCTCCACGACATCTCAACATTTCTTCCTCGGAGAATGAATATCCAAAGAATAACAATGGATCGTTCGCGAAGAACAAAATCAATAAGAATGAACAGGAAAGAGAATATCATCGAATACAACCAGTGACATACTATAGTAACTCGAGGACGCACAATGTTTGATGAGACTAAGGATCCTATACTTGCAGAAGGGTGTGCCAATGGATGGTGAATTGGGGGAAACAGGATCGGAAAGTTTGGAAATCACGACGATTTGGTTAGACAATTCTTTATCGTAACGTATATTTTTTCATACAATTTATAATTAGCGTTGCTTCTAAAACGTTTTCAATCATTGTTCAATGAACTTCCTGTAGATTTAGAGTTTTAAATAATACATTTTTCACTTGGTAAACTGTGTGATTTTGGTTAACTTGTCTACTTTTGAAGTTATTTTCTGTACATTATTGTTAACCAATCCCTAACCACAGATATCCGAGTAATTATCGTCAAAAGATTTTATGAATATATTGCACTGTATGAGAGATTAAATAGAACTAAAAAATAGAAATATTTACGATACAAGCATATATATTATTTTTTCTATGCACTTTATTGTTAATTAAAAGTCAAAATACCTACTGTAAGATTTCACATAAAAATTTGAATGATAATTCGGGAAACCAATTGCTAGTTAGTAAGTATTAATCTGTAGGTAGAGTAAATTCCTTATATATTATTTTATTACGTTAAATTGAATTCAGAAGTAAATACTGTTTTGATCATGTAAGTTAGTTTTCATTGTCCTTGCAAGAATCACTCACATACAAGACAAATCAACTTCTTTACAGGTTTTATTCATGTTACTGAGTGAACTACAGACTGTCACTTCTTTTCGATTACAAACCATATTATGTATCAATTCTAGTTTCATTTGCGTGAATTAAAACTAATGTAGAATTCATATCCTTTGTAATGTAAATTGCTAAAATTTCGTCTGAAAAGTAATTACGCTATTGTTTTAATGAGTCCAAACGTACGAAGATGAAATTGCATATAAATTGGTCTCGGACAAAATGAGTAAATAATGTCTACTCTAAAACAGTACATGCGTCAACATTAACTTTAATTTACGTTAGCATTTTCAAAACTATGAAATAAAACACCATCAATAAAGAACAACGCAGTCAACAATAGAAACAGTTGAGCTATGAAACAAAGTATAGCAATCATAAAAAATGTAGATTGTACGGTTAAATATTTTTAAAAGCAATTCATATCTATAGTACACGATAATGTGAAGTGTACGCTTCATATTTTTTTCGCGTGAGCATGAAATAGTAAAACTAAATAAATTTGTGTAAAATATATAAATATATTTTTTCAACTTTTAAACAATCATAGCTTATCGTTACCTTTCCAAAGACTATAAAACGCTTCTTCCTTTCATTGCCATGATACAATCTCATATTTTGTCGTGTTATTTTAGAGATATAACACTAGTCCAACTAATGGACACCTAAGACACGCATGAAATGTGAAACTTCTAATCACTTCCGAATATATAACCCATTAACCCACAAAAACATCTCACGTTCTAGTAGTAACAAAAATCGTAAAAAACTGATCCGAATCACGTAACGACTTAACGTCTGGTAGAGTTCTATGAATTGCTGGATTGTACGCTGATAGAGTGCCTCTGATTACGGACACACCTGTCGATCCTCTGGGGCGAGGGGTCGCGGTGTTTTGCTGAGAGAAATATGGCGTACTGCTAGTCAACGACACGTGTGGTGAGATCGCGACACGCGTTTTTCATCGCGGGAGCGTGTTGACCGCAGACGCGGTTTCGTGGTAATGCACAGGATTGTCACGTTCAGCTGAAACAACTTTTCCCCGTTTGATACCTGACTATGTCTAATGGATAGGACGTGTGTGTGGAGGCAAAGCGGTGGGAATGACCGGGTGCATGACATGCCCACATCGATACACGACGCGGAATAAGAGTTATATTTATATTTGAGAGCATTGCATCGATACGCATATTTTCAAATTCATGAAAAAAATGTTCGTGCTTATATTGGGATGGCTCTAAAGTTTAGAATTTCCGAATTAACAAGACATACGTAAAAGCTTGTTCGTAATATTTTACGATTTGAAGCGAATTTTAAAACAGACAAATCATACTTTTAGGTAATGGAAACCTCAAGACAAGATTTTTGGCAAATGTTGATAAAATGATCTTGCATCATTGAATTTGTAAAGTTTGTGTGTTCGATTGTTTGTTTTGATTTACATTATATGGTGAAGTCATTTTGATAAGATATAGATCTGACTCGTAAAGAAGAGCGTAAACAAGTTATTTTCAAAATAAATTGAATAATTATTGAATACAAAAATACTAACACATTTGAAAGATTTTGTAAAATGTTTAATTTGAGATGTTAAATTTTTTATAACATTTTTCACATAACTACTTTACGTGACCTCAGTTTTACGTTTTGACTATTTAATTACACGAAACACGTAAAAAATATTACTGAAGTATACACGATTCGATTGGTTTGAAGACTTAAATGGAATGTTGATTCAACTTTACCAGAAGTGTCTGCTTTAATGAGTTCCTTTTCAAAAAAGAATACGAGTACGTTCATTCGTTGATTTATTTTCTTGCTCAAGTATTAAAAATCAAAATATTATTTAACAATTGACAAATTAAAATTTCGTATTTTATGCTCATTATTCTGGTTTGTGCTGTGTATGGTTAAGAAATATTAATGGATATCATAATAAGAAATATACAATAATATTTTAGTGTTTTATTGGCGTCATTGTATGAGGCTAAAGATCACAATTTGTTGCTGTTGGTTTCAATAAAAAAATAAAAAATTGATAATGGAATAGAATATCTGTGAAATCGATTATAAGGTCTATAATTAAGTATGATAAAATTCTATCGAATGATGAAAAAATAATTCATACTGAATTCTAAAAATTTTTATCGGGTAATATCGTAATTGAGCAGATTTGGGTGGAATTCTTTCATGTTATTTTACAAATTATTGAACTCATGAAAAATTGTCGATGTGATGGATAACATTATACGTCGTAATTCAATTATATTTTTTCATGCATGGATGGAATGTTTCAATTCACGCTAAAAGGTTTTTCCTCAGTCTCCGTCGAGTTCATACGTTTGAGTGATATTAAAAATGATAAATGTAATATTATATAAAACAAAAATCTCGATAGCAAAAATACTAAATTAATTCTCTTATATTGAGCAAAGTTTGTTCAAGAGATTACAACAAACAATTCCTAACATAAAATCAATCAGGGTATGTTATTCGGAAATGTGGGATCTCAAACTCGAGCCAAACAGAGGAAACCCTGAGTTGCACTATCTAATGATGGGGTCTTCGTATCCTTGGAGCGATCGAAACAAGCTAACCATGCAACTTCTCCGTTCGATATAATACTATTAGCCTCCCCATCAGCGTGGAAGTTACAGAAGTTTGCTTACGTCTATGCAGGGACCTGAGGCCACCGCTGGTGGTAGCTGGAAGCTCAATTCAATGCAAGCTGAGTGCCATGATTAGTTCAGCCAAGCTGTATACATGTGATTGTCCGCAGAGTAGAATTTCGAGTCAACATAATTATTATTTTGAGTTATTGGTCTATACGAAAAATAGTATCTCAATTATTTTATATGAATAGGTAAAGAGACTAATGGAAAATGCGTATGTGAATTAGAATAAGAGACAGTTGGATATTTTTTTGAAGAATTGCTCAATTTATGATGCAGGAAGATGTAAATATGTAACGTATTTAATACATGGTGGAGAGTACAGAATAGAAGAGGGCACACAGTTAACATCAAAGAAGGTTAAATTCAAAATGACCCGAGTGTACAAATGAAAAATATGTGAAATAAGGGACATAATGAAACGATGAAAATTGCTAGATGGAGGTATACGATTCCGTCAGTCTCCGCATGTTGAAGAGGGGCACCTCTACGTAACGGAGAGGTAGTGAAGAGACATTATCCGATTGAAAAAACAGTATACTATGAGAAGAGAATGAAAGTGTAAAAAGATAATAACTTTTACATCAGTTGGCAAATCCGTACAACTTTGCCATTTCGTTTATTTTGTCGAGTAAAACGTCCAATTTTTGTTTCTGGGCATACGTGTTATTCTATTTCCTCCCAATTTTCATTAGGCTTATTTTCTATCATATCTTGTGACGGTAGTTGCATGGTTCAAAGGAAACTAGACGCGATACTTCTAATAATAATATTTCTGTTCCGAAAGTATAAATTTCATTCGTCGCTCTTAATAATTACTGTAGCTATAACAAAAAAGTTCAGAACTATTTTCTTCTATTCGCGATTCGGTAGTAATATTAGTTCAGTTTCAGGTTAGTTTCATTTTGTGTTGCGGTAGCGAGCCATATGCTGTACAAGTAAAATTATTCTTCGGATGACTCAAAAACGTCGATGTTAAGTTACCAGATACCGGCGATTCCATTTTAAAGAAATCGGTTCAATATTGAGGCGATAGTGGAGGTAGCAGCACTCGCGGAAGGACATTGGTCCGCTGATATTTATATTGCTAGAATTTATACAGCTAATGATGATTAATTTTGGCAAATAACATTGTGAACCTGACAAGTGAAATAAAGAATTGTGATATGAATACTCCCCATTTCAGAGCCTTTCACGAGACCTGGTGACAGGAGGGGCTGGCGGGTAACGTATTTATAACTTGTTAGTTTATAACATTTTTGAAAAAGATCGGTACTAAATTCTACGATGTTTCCTCTACCCGACTGCATTTTCCGTTTCCGTCTATCATAAAAGAGGGGACGTGCGACTATGACCCCTATTCCTGAAATTTGAATTGTTGATAATTTTTTTCTGTGAAAGACACAACATTTTATTTTTGAGCTAAAAAAAATTATAACAAAATTATGCTTGCTTTAGTTTTTCAAAAACTCAGAAGTGGAGGATGGCGACATTGACGTCTAGACGTGATAAAGAACACGAGTGCTCTCTCACGTGGTCAAGCCGTCGAGAGAATGTCAGCAAGAACGAAATCAGTCTTCATGCGTCGCCCAAGCACGGGCGCATGCGTGGACGCATGAAATGAAAGGTCACGGGCACTTTCCAGAAAACGCTCTACGCAGGTCATAATCACTTGACATCTCGACCTTTATTTTGACCTCTCACATAGGAGAGGTTATTGCTGACTTTCCATGCTCAGAATTACCACAAGATTCCTTGACAACAACGTAATGCAAATGCAAAGTCTCTATGAGATTTGAAACTATTTATGTAGTCCAGTCATACGATAGTTTGGCGGGGAACGATATAGAAGTTTTTCTCAATCGATTCTTATATTTTTGGGGGTGCTGAATCCGAATTTCAACTTTGGCACCTCGGAAACCCTGTGCGTTTTGAAAAAAAGTAAAAAACCTTCGCACGTTTCTAGTTTTTGTTTATAATTCGAGAAGTACGTGCTTCTGGAGAAAAGTATACGAATCTAAAGTTAATGTGCAATTAATTTTCTACAAATTATTCTATATAGTTTTTTAGGTCTGACAAATAGATATCGCGCTAGAGCGTGGTGAATTGCGACAAAAATCTGGAAATGTCTTTTTTTGTGGGGCTTTAGGGCTCGTCAACAGCAAAGACAGTGGAGTCCTTTAATTTGGAAATGAACACAAAAAAAATCAGTTTTTCTTATGTTATTTGCTTACAACACGAAAATTTCACACTTTTAAGGAATATTGTCCAACACAAAAAAATAAACTACATTAAATATCCTTCAAATTATGTATTTTGTAGAGTCTTTTTCGTCAGATCAACAATTTAGGCGAAAGTTAACAGTCAGAGAGCGTTTAAGTTGAGTGTTTATCGGTCGCAGCCGCTATGCTAAGAACACCTCAGCGTGAGTTCTATTTTCACAATATCCTATTTAAAATAATGCAACTTGATTCATGATTCAAATATACATATTTCTTCAGGTACCTATTATTTTCTATTGCTTTTTCTGAAAACTTGTTCTGCTAGAACGTATGATGTGACGCAATATTTCCATATTTTATTACATGCAACTATTTTATTATGGAACTAGATTGTAATATAGATACCGAAAGAATTTAATAAAAATAATTACTTGTATTTGGTTTATCAATCTACTCAAGTATTTCACAATACTTTTACATTCTACAATAATTTTACTTATATTTCAATTTTTTTAATCTCTACCCTCTGCTCACACAGAGAAATTTTAATAGCGTTTCCTTTCGGGAAAATTCTGAAAACTATATATTCCGTACTTAAAATCTATTATCGCATTTAAATGTGTACAATTGAGACCAATAATAATTCGTTACTGAGAGAACAAATATACTCTTTAGCGGCACTAGTTCTCCTGTTGTTTATTTGCGTCTGCATACCTACATCTATGTTACCCTTGTGTCGTAAATCTCCCCAAAGCTGACTGAAAAGCAGCAACCACCGGCAATGTTTTTTCTCCCTGGAATCTGAACAGCATTCATGGTGGATTCCTTACGCGCTGCCGATTCACTAACTGACTCACCCCGCTCTGGGTGGGAAGTCTACAGCTTATGGCTGGATACCTTTCTTTTTGTTAGCAATTCCAAAGCACTGCTATGGGGAGGGGCGAAAACACAGGGAAGTATGGTAAATACATTACAGAAATTTTTTTCTAAGTAAATTATAACTTAGGACATTTTTTGGACGATCACAATATAAATATATTGTTTGTTTTTTAATAGAAGAGGTCGTAAATTATTATTTATTTATTTATCTTAATTATATAATACATGAAACTCTAGAATGTTTTATATATATTCAAAATTAAATTAAAATATGTTTCTTTATATTCTTAAGTTATAAATGTATCATAACATTGAGAGACACTAGATGGCGAGTCATATATTGACAATGATTCAGCAAGATGCGACAAATATCATGGTAAGAGATAGCGACCTAAAACAGATACAAACAAAGAGATTTAATCCCAGATAACGGAATATACTGGGCTAACTTTATATTAAAATGAATAAATGTATAAACTTATTACATATAACGAATACGTTTTCAGAAAAATATGTTAAAATAGAGAATCCATGAATAATATTATTAAATTCTTTCGTTTTTGTTTTCTGCTGACAATTTAAGTCCGCAAAACATCAATCTTTTTTTCACAGTGTTATGACTGAGAGTGTCATTTCATGATTCACTGACGGCAATAAACAAATTTGTTACATCCGCCAACGTAACTGGTTTCAAATAATGTTACAAACATTGTAATTCACACAATGGACGTCATTCGTGAAGGATCATCCCAACTATAGCAGTTCATAATCCTTCATGTGAATCAGCTATTAATTACGGCACAATAGGCAACCACTGTTGTGGTTTTCAAACAGTAGATTTATGAACAGTCTTCATAGCTGATTTGGTTTGCAACAGTCACTATCTTCACGGCTCTTGATACCAAATTCTATGCAAGGTTTGTGTTTACAATATTCATCATAATCGGTTTCAATAGAATGTATCATTTCCAACTTCTTCGATACCTCAATTAATATCCTTGTATTAATTCTGAAATATAATATTCCTAAATAATTGCCAATTTGTGCAATACTATATTTTTAAAGTAAAATTATGATTTCGCAAACTTGTAAGAATCTGTCAACTATACCACTCGCACGAAAAAAAAAAATTAGTTAGATAGCTCAGCGTAAAGTTAGCTGTGATAGCTCACGCGTTGGCTATCAAGCGGACAGACAGTACCATTAGCTGCCACAGCTTATGCTGTAGCTGCCCTGAAACAGTTTTCGTCTGAACTAGACCCATTTTCTATCACTGAGGAAGCTAACGCGGTGTTTGTCAACAGCTATAGCTTAAAAGTTTTGCGCGCAACAGCTCAAAAATCTGATTTAGCTACAAGAACTGTTGTTTGTTCCTCGCCGCTGATCTCGTTCGTAGTTGCAGCTAAATGACACTCGACTGCGCTGCCTTCTATGCATTCGGTTCCTTGACTTATGACTGAGACGGCACAGCGTGTTTTACGGAGTCAAATCAACCATGGCTTTCGCTTTTTAACTTTCATTTTTATAAATAGTTGTTTACTTGAACAAAATGATTCTTTACAACGTCTAAACGACGTCATCCCGACGTTGCGTAACCTGAAATTTGAAGTCTACACGAATATTTACAGTGTTTTCTCGACGTCGAGCAGCCGTACACCGATGATATTTTGAATTTCTGAAGGTTAATGTTGGCGAATACCTAATCATTATTTTAAATAATGCTTTTTTTAAATGTATTTAGTCTAATAAGAGTAAATTTCAAGTATATTCAAAATAAAGAAACGTTTGGATACATAAAAACTATTTTCTTTGTATTTAAAGATACATTTTTCAAGATTTTAGAGATTATTTCTATTTTACATATGTACTATTCATGGTACCACTATTATGGTGCCAACTCTTAGACAACGTAACAGAATATATTAAAACATCAAACTGCAGTAGCTCAATGCTAGCGTTCGCGTCTTCAGAGGGAAAGGACCATGGATCGATTACTGACGCGGTCGGATACCTGAAGACGGACGTTGATAAAAAAGAACGTTTGCTGAACGTCTGTCATGAAACAAGGTAAGACCATGGAGTATGGACCATGTAATGAAAATGAATATCGTCAAAAAAGTCGTGAAGAAAGCATGCAGATAGTGAACATCGACTCACGTCGAATCAATATTACATGCTCACTGGTTGGCAACATCATCTACTATATGTTCCTTTTTTCATCTTGTAGATTAGGTAATTAAGCTGTGAGAGCTAATGCTGTACGCTGTGGTACAGAAGATCGACAATTCACGTCATTGCAGACGGATGTTAGCTGTGTGAGCTCATGTATTGTCTGTCCGCCCAATATATCAGCTACCCCAGTTCAGGTTTTCTTTTCAGTGCGCAATTGCACATCAATTTCCTAGGTTTGATTCATTGCAACTAAATTTGCTTTTTGTTCACGGTCGCTCGTATTTCACACTTCATACAATAAAATAAAAACAAGAATCATTTCTTTAATAAATGCATTAAACACTCTTACGCATCATTATGGAGCATCATTAGACAAGTGCTTTTGGGTATTAATGTATGAGCTTCAATGCGCACAAATTCATATTGTTTCTTTATAGTGATCTATTGTTTATAGCAAGTCTACGGGTGCGTAACCTGGCTATTTGGACTTCTATATCGTCAGTACAATAATGATTGACGGTGATTCTAGGGGCGAAGTATGAGGACGTTCAAAACAATCCCTTGAGAGCCTTGTACCGTACCCAGAACCTCAAGTCCTTATTACTTACACCACCAAATTGTCAGTACGCAAATATTCCTGTTCATTTAGAAAGACGGAGATATTAAAATTTAACTATTCAGCAAGGCGTTTTTTATCCAGCTGTTTAACTTCTCAGGACCAGGTTCTCACACACGAACTCCATCTCCCATTATCACTAATCCGCCAACTCTCCACACCGCCGTCATTTCACCCGCCGTTGCCGTGCCGCCTGCACCGACCACTGCCATCGAGACCACCGTCACTGCCCATACCGCCACCGCGTATGCTCTAAATTTAACTCGCGAGTGAACCTATGGCGTCGGGGCGAGCCATGGTGGAAGAAGGCAGAGGTGGACCGAAAACTCATCTCAGCTGTCATTATTTTGCCATTGTTCCTCTGACAACCGCCAGATACCATGTGAGTAGAAGCCAATGATAGATCTCTTCAGTGGTCACTTGAGTAGGAGGCGGTAGTATATTAGTTTCATTAAAATTGTTTCAATACATTGTGTAAAACTGTTACCCCTCAGATGTAAATTTTTATTTCTCATTATTCGTAACTATTATTTTATATGTACAAAACGTTTGTACGGTTCTTCAAAGTCATATATAACAAATGGGTTCTGCTACTCATACGACATTTGGAAAATCTCATACGGCAGTTCGTGAATACTAACACAATATAATCAAACAACGAAGCTGAAGATCAAGAGGGCTTCGGTCCACCTCTCCTTCTCACACCGTGGGATGAACCGACCGCGCGACGGGCAACGGGTGCATGGCGGAGGGGATCTGAAGAGGACTCTTAATGACTTACGCGTGCATTCTGGCCAGAGCAATTCCACCACCCGCGCCACTGGATGCTACCGCAGATGAGTGAGGTCGCTGCGGGTGAGGGGAGGGGAAATGGAGGGCCGAGTGTGGGCGGGCACAAGCGTCACCACGCTCAGTGAATGGGGACATGACCCGAGTGATGAAACGGAATCACATTCCGCGGCGCTTTGAAGTTGTGAATTGGTACGGCGAAAAATTATTCTATATCTACAATAGCCGTGGGAGCACGCAAAATTACAAAGAGGGGTGGGAAACGGCAAAATGAAGAAGGAAATTAAAACAATTAAGCTCAAAATAAATATATTTAAAAGTAAAATTTATAAGAATAGGACATGTGATATTCTGTTACGTATCGTAAAGAAGTAAACGAAACTTATATTAATATTAAATCTTTCTGACAGCTTGTTTCCGTTTCTTTTCTTTTTCATTTATTGGCGGCAATTGTAACCAACGGCATTGCATGGCATTGTATGGGACCTGGATACGACCGATATTCGATCAAATGAGCTCTAGCTCAAAAGGAAAATAAAACACGAACACGAGATGTCAAAAAGATTTAATATTACGTCAAGTTCGTTTACTCCTTACCAAAGTATCACATTCAGTTACGCTTTTTTAAATTAAATTTTATCCGGATATGTAAGAAAAATGAATTATGTTATGATTCACTCTCCACTATTTGCTATTTCCCTAGAAACAACGCAGTTAATCATAAATTAAACATAAACGTATTTTTGTTCGTCAATAGGTATTTTTTAATCTGCGGCGGTGTTTTTTATTACTCTAAAAGCAAATATTTGAAGTTAAACTATACAAAACAATGTAAAAATAATTCAAGCAATAAAGCAAAATATTTTTATGGTGTATTTTTTAAAATATTAGTTTGATTTTACCATCCAAAAAATAACGCCATCTATATAGACTCATGTATTAAAGTTGTCTATTTTATTCCATTAAAAACTTGTTACTTACTGACCTTAACACGATACTTACAACTTTGCAACTTTCGATACAAGAGTACAAAAATATAGAAAACAAATGATTTTATTCGCGTTTTATCCTGCAAAACAGAACAGACAATTTGTGGCTGTTAAGTACGTGATTAATTATATTCATGGATATTTGTTTAAAATCATGTTTGCTTGTTAATGGCGTAACTGGACCAATTAGTCACACGAATTAGTCAACACAAGCGGAAATTCTCATTTCTGTAGCACGACTAAATTATAAATTCAAGAAAAATGATTGTTAGAGGTAATTTAGATGTCCTAAATAAAATAATTCAATAGAATTTGATTTCATTACTTTTGCAGTACATAGTTTTAATTTTACATCAAATGTTGATTTTCGTTACATAATGACAAGTTAATTCTAAATACTGTACTATTTCTTGTGCAAGAGATTAATGAATAGTATTTCTTTTCTTTATTTTTTCCATTTAACTTTTACCATGTCCTACGATTATCTTTAAGATGTACTTCAAACTTAAATTATTAGGCAGGACTCCGTTGTGTAATTTATTGACTTAGTAACACAAATTTTATTTCAAACATTGTAAATTTTTAATAGTTATCTTTATTATACATTTTGTTTAATCGGTTGGAAGAAATATGAATATAATATAAGAACTGTAAATAAATAGTCGCTTAAAGAGGTTTTTGTATTCTCTTAGTATTTCTCTGGGAATTCCTTGAAAGGCATGGCATGACGTGCAGCCTGGTTTGTCTTCCTCGTCACTTTCATTATTTATCCCGTAAGTTGCGTCATATCTAGTTCAGAGCAATGAATAACTTAAACCAGATTCATATACAGTACCAAGGAAAACTCGTGAAGAACCCTAGAACCAAATTAATGTCAAAATCTGAAGTATATCAATACAAATTTAATAAAAAAACACGCATTCCTCATTTACATAGAAACCTAATTATTTATTTTTTAAGTTCTTATGAGTGACGTGAAAATTTGGACTTTCCATTTTCCAAATTTACATGAACGTTTTTATTTCCTTATTTTAATAGAAACACTACTTACTATTGACATAGAAATGTAACAAAACACTTTTCGCAGACATATAATAAAATAAGGATAAATAACTTACATATTCCATTAGTTTATATTCAATCCTCCACGTGGTATACGCAGTTTGTACTGATTTTTTGTCAATTAATTTATTATTATTATTTATTAAACAAACAAAACATATCCAAACATGTCTTTGTTCACGACATCAGAGTTGGATATTATGTTATTTATTGATAAATTTATTGATATTGATATAAAATTTATTGATAAAATTTGTGAATATTTGACATATCCTTCAGATAATGTACTCTCAATACACTCTACAGAATCCTCTTTGGATAAATTATCTCATCGCTTTCGTTTCTAAATTACTCAACGGTAAGTGCAAAAAAAGAAAACGGAAAAAGTGAACCAAACATAGATGTGTAGAATTATTTCAATACTCCTTATAAAAGGTTTGAAAAAAAACGAAAAAATAGAAAAACCAAAAGGAAATCAAATAATATGTGTGGAAATTCTTGTAAGGCTCTATCCTGGAAACTGAAATAGATTCAAAAAATAATTTAAAAAAGGCAAATTGGTAATCGAACTTGCTTGTAATAGATACAGAGTTATGAACTAAACGAAAATGGCAACATATGAATACACATATCACAAAACAAAAATATTGCTGAACTGGTTTTATGTTGAACTCCTAATATATACTAAGGATAACTCATTATAGTATTGCAATTAGTGGGCGATTGCATGGAGATCATTCATGAGAAAAAATAATTCACTCATTGTCAAATTTCGAATTTCATAATAAATTGAAATAATTATTGAATATACTGGGGAATCTATTCGAAATTAGTTCAATATTAGTTCAATGTAATCACATGGTTCGCAACATACAAACGTGCTGGAAAACAGAAGTATCTAATTAATGCCATTCCGTGCTCATGCAAAGTAATGCGTTAACAGAAAACATCGAACATTGTTCTAATTAACAACACTTTGTCTTTCAAATTAGTTCACATTCTTGCAGTTCGCGCACTGTTGGCAAACGAGCAGTTATTTTAAAAGCTTTTACTCCATTAAAATAGGCACAAATTCAACTGCTTAATGAATTTGATGGATTGTATCCACAAAAACTATTTCTTGAATTGTAGGTGGAAAGTTATGGAGATGTGCCTTTAAGAGTAGTTTTATTTTTGTGAAGGAGAAGAGAATGTAATTTTCTATTTAATTATCTTGTGTCAGAACAATTTACAAGATTCCGAGCTAATCATTAATTAGTCTTACTTTTACATACGGCTAGCTTTACGTTGTGAAATTTAGAATATTCATACGAAAGAAAACTAGCAGACCACGAAAGTACTTAAAATGTTTTTAATGTATTTCAATAAACTAACCTTCGGTCCTTTATTAATTTATGTTTTATAAAAGCTGAACACTAAATACATTTGACTGTTTCATGTGACGCTGTAAAATCTAGGTTTGAAGAAAACATGTAAATTTCTGTTGATGGATAACAGAAAAATGACAACGAAGTAGAAGTCAGTCATGGGAAACATGATATAAGATTTCTGATATACACCTAAGGAATGAATGTGTCCCAGGAAAGGAAGGAGTACAGTGGATACATTGGAAAAATTTATTAGACATGTTGGCCAATAGGAGGAACCCTGAATTGACCCTGTTATGGAGAATGTAGTCGTGATATAAACAAACAGAAACGTAAAAATAAATTACAACCATTGGTATTTTTTCTCTACAAATTATGGGTATATTAAATATATATAAAAAAATTCGTAATGTCCTTCGTATACTCCTTACAAATGAACAAAGTAGAAAATAATTAACACCACACATAAGTATTTATCGTTGTCTTTATTCTAATTGGTTCGATAATTTTCAACTGTATGTGCTCAGTATTACAGATATTTAAATTGCTTCCGGAAGAATTGATTTTAGTTATGAGTTAATTGTTTTATTTACTTAATATGTATCACCATACAATCCACCCATACTTATATATAAATGCGTAACACGAAAATGTGTCTGTCTGTTTGCTACCATATCACGACTAAAGCACAGGACCAATCATGATTAAATTTGGTAACGGGATAGACTAATGTCCAGAATGAACAAAGACTAACTTTTATTGTAAAAATATGTGATACGAAAGGTAGAAATGGTTTTTGACAATAAATGTTGATAAAATTGGGAAAAAGAGAATTATATTCGCTTACGCTGCCTAAACGGTTAGAGATATGAATGGCGATATTGTTCACCTCAAAGAGTTCCACAAAAATGTCCGCGTCAGTATATCCACAAAAAGTTAATCTAAATTACTGAGAGAACGTTATTAAAACAGAAGTGTTAAAATACTTCCACTTCAGAGTAATTTAAGAAGAAAAAACGGTCAAATTCAAAGGATTATATGTTTTGTGCATTTATCTAGGATAAAAAAATGTCTTTAAATCGTACAATTTCGACCAATAATTTAGATTTTACAGGAATAGTAAAGAAAGGGTGCAGTTGCGTCATGCCTCGGAAGCAAACATTCAACCGACGCGACTTCCGTGAGATGTATTACAGACAAGTTTTGTATTAAATTTGTATTATTATGAAATGGTAAAATTAGTATATTTTACGTATGATTTAAAAACCAGTAAGTATTTTGAATTTACTCTCTCTCACTCTCTCTCTCTCTCTCTCTCTCTCTATATATATATATATATATATATATATATATATATATATATATATATATATATATATATATATATATATATATATATAAATAAATTTTTCTTGAGTAATAGTAGATAAGTCTAAGAAGTATCTCGGGTCACGCCGGGTAATCAGCTCTTCATAAATTTTTAATAAACTACAAAGGACCTCAGCCAGATGTTAAAACATACGATAAATTTATAAACTTAATACCAACAACGTTACTGAGAAGGAAAACACGAATCAATTTATTAATGTTCTTTAGAACAAACTCGCATTATCAGCACAATAACGTCCAGCGAGGCGAAATTATCCTGGAGGTAGTGATCCCGCAACCACTTGTGTTATCGACGCGTCGATCTAGCGTTATCGCTAGGTCGCCCGGATGGGGTCCCTGGCGAGTGGCGTCGCTGAAGGGCGGGAGGAAGGGAGGTCTCGGGTTGTAGCGATGAGGCGGGGTGTGCCGCTCTGCGAGGTGCCAAATTGAGTGAGCTAATTGCACGAGGAGGGGGGGGGTGCGGGCCGATCGTCGCAGGTGATAACGCGCCCAGCATATCCGCTACTGCTCTTCGCCCCACCCATCACCTCTCTGCATGGAGAGGTCCCCGCCTCGCTAGGCCCCGCCCCAATATACCCCGCCGCGACTAGCTCCGCCCCGCTGGAGGATAAACCAGACCCTTGGGGACCACTCCAGGTCACGGTGGTGGAGACCAGAGGAGTTCACGTCGTATATTAGGTCATATTGTATTACACTATTGTAGTTACAGAACGGGAAATGACGTACGAAAGAATAACTCGAATCTCGGAATGGGTTGAGGTTGTGCTATCTTAACTCCTCAAATATTACGTGAGTCTCATATTTTTCTTAACTAGATCTAACAAATATTCCGGAGCATTTTTGTATAGAAAAAGTTTGTAATAACAAGATCCATTATTTTTCTCTCCTAACATGACTAGAAAACAGAGAAAGATATCTCAAGTCATACAAGACACGGAAAACGAAATGGAATGGCTCAAAACATTTGTTGTTGTATAACCCAAATTTGGAAAAAAAGAAAAAAATACTTTCTAAACTATCACTGGGTCCATATAAATTTTAAGAAAATGTATAAATGAAGTTGTTAATTTTTCACGTGAAAATATTGTTAATTTGTCAATTTTTAGAAGTTGAAATCTTTGGCTACTGTGCTCCATATGGTGAAACGTTCGTTGTAGATAGCATTTCGAGAGCGGAAGTGGAACTGCCTGTGACAGCAAGTCGATACAAACGGACAGATTCATTCTTAATGTGGAGTTGTGACGTACGCCGGCCACAGGAACCGCAACCCATACGCATCTCTTGTATACCTTTGCCACTAGCGTCCATGTTTTGTCATTACGAAAGTTGTCGGTGGTAACGTGTGAAATGTCATTAAGTAGCGTTTCCTCGCTAGGATGAGTGTCGTATGCCAGCTGAATAAGTATTAACTTATGTATTTCTCGTCATTTTAAATCTTTTATTCAAAGCAATAAAAAAATCAGATTTTAATACTCGAAACATCTGTCAAGTGATTCGACAAAATATAGAAATACACCATGGGATTTTATTTTTTATTTTTTTATTTTATTTATTTATTTAACGGTTGCCCTGTTACAAATAAGAAAGATACACATTGGTTACAACCAATAATAAAAGTAATAATATAACAATATTAACATTGTAAATTCAAAAAAGAACATAAATTTAAGTCTATGTATACATAACTAAAAAGAAAAACAAAACAAAAAAGAAAACAACAAAAAATATTATAAAAAATACAAATAAATCAGAATTAATACGCCAGATATAATATATAAATACTAGTAATGTGAATTGAAGTCAACAGTCTTAATTTTATTTTTAATTTCGGAAAAACTACTAAAAAATATATCCAGATTTGAGGAAAGAGAGTTAAAGTACTTAGTTGTGCGAGGTAAAAAACTATATTTCAGGTAATTGGTACTATGGTGTTCAGTGGCAAAAGTGGGTTTATTACGTGATGAAAACTGTGGTACATGAAATTTTATTTGGTTTAATAGAGACGGACAGTCTAAAATATTGCGGAGTAATTTAAATAAAAATACATCAGAATTTAATCTTCTGATTTCAAGGGGCTGTAGATTTAGTTGTGACATTAAAGAATTGTATGGGGGGTGTCATAATTTTTCAATTGTCTGTTCATCAAAATTCTGAATTATTTTGTTCTATCAAAAAATCGTATCTACAAAATTTTCTGAAGATACCATGAATGCCACAAAATAGCTTCAAATGAAAGAAGAAGACTATTGGATCTTTTATAATTATGGATAATCTATATTTTTATCTCATACAAGGTTTCAGTGTAATTGTTAGAGCCAACATTTAGAATCGTCGTGAAAGACACCTCCATCTGTCAAAATCATCTTATGATTTAATGATAACATCACCTCTTCAACGAAACAAAAAAAGAAAAAAAAAGATTCAATAATGAGTTATTCACCGGATAAATTTATTAATGAGATAATTTTAAAATGAGCTATTCACCGGAAGAACGTTGACTGAACAATATTTATGTATAAAACATTTACTTTTAATATTTTTAAATAATACACGTAATTATGTATAAAAATAAGAAAATAAGATACATGTAATTATGTATAAACATACGATTGACTAATTTCGTATTCAATTTTGAATGACAAAAGATTCTTCATGAAAAACATCGAATTCAGAGGTATGCACTGAATTAATTGAAAGTATCAATAGGATTTGCGAAGTGCCACAGCAGAATGTACGTGATATCAGAAATAACTCTTCAATGTCCGAACAGCATTCATTACATTTTCTATTAATTTCCATTTCGAAATCGACAGTACCCGCGTAATGCACAACTGTCACTAACTTTGACCATCGCAGTCACAATACAACACAGTTTCATAAAACGACGTTCCCTGTTTTTTAATTAAATTTTTTGTCACGTTATTAGTACTGATGCGTTACATTTGTCATTTACATAAGCCAATGAATATTTAGGAGTGCTTCTCCGCGGACGTCTCCGATGGCAGATGTCATGCTGTGATTTCGCTTGCTTTGTATGAATCAACACATACGAAAATTGGGTATTTCAACAAAAAATGGTTAAATGTGACATTGAATGGAATGGGTAATAGTCGAGTACAGATGCGTTTTCGAATAGTTAAAGGTTCTGAGTTCTACTACCGGGTAGCATGGCTTGATGTTAGAATAATTTGAATCTCAAATTCATTGGTTGAATCAATTTGGTTTTCATAAAAATCACAATAATACGGGTGTGATTACGATTCTAGACAGACTGTAGCTGCCGTGAGAACTTCAAAACATAAAGCTCTTACAATTTATAGAAGCCGAACACTTAGATAATACAAGAAAAAAACAAATAAAAGAAAACTTAAAGAGTGCTGTGGGCGCTTCGTTAAGTAAACATTCAAATTTTTAAATATGTTCTCCACAAGCTCGTCACAGATGCAGTAAATATTTATGGTTTTGTAACATCTCTTTTATGCCACAAATACTATAAAAGAATCGTTACATGAGTTCAAGTTGAATTTTTAAATATATCACCCACATATTTTTTCGCACCGAAAACTTCTTATTATATGAATTTGTTTGTATTATTTATATTTATCATGTATTTTATACTTATCATTTATTTAATGTACATACTTGCCAGTACTTTCACTTTTATGGATTTTGAAAAATAAAGCATCCTGTATTTTGTGAAGACATTCCTGGTTTGTATTCTGATTCTTAGAATCTCAAAAGAAATGAAATGTTCCCAATTTTAACTGTGAAGAGTATTCACAGAAAAAAAGTTTCATCTAATGATATTTAATAGTTATAAAAATATAAGAAAACCTTTTTCCCCCGATGTTGAACAAAAGCGAGAAAAAAATACATAGAATTGCTATTGCGTTATGAAGAGTGTCTTAACCTTAATGAAATATATTTTTTGTGATATATAATTTTGAACATCGTGGTAAACATTGAATTAAGATGGAACATGTTTCAAAAATCTGATATGAAACACATCCATACTAATATGATACTGTTCCTCTAAATTATGAACCGTGCAAACCCTTAAATAATCTTCTCAAAGCAACAAATCAAATACGCAAAAAATGGTTGCTCAGTTCCCCCTCGCAATCTGGAAATACACACGAACATAAGATAATGACCCGAAGAGGCTCTAACCCCCCAAGTAGCAATTTAACACTGACAACGCGCAACTCTGCACCCCATTGGCGAAGCCCTAAGCATTGTGACTTCACCGCAAACGTATTGTTTAAGTCTCTACAAGTATAAAAAATAAAACATCCCACGCACGGTAGCATCTACGACACTGAAATAGAAACAATGTAAATACATAAATTCCTGTGCAGAGAGAAACTGCTGAGGGGAATTTTCTATTCCCGGACCGGGTTCACGCGGAACCGGAAATTCCGGCTATTTCGACGTTTTCCTCTCGCATGAGCGGGAGGAGTGTGAGATTATTGCGGAGGGTGTTGAAATGCGAGAGGTATTGCAACATGCCAGGAGGGGAGCGCACTTTGGGGTGTAATCCTGTGGGAGGTGAAAGACATATTGCCATACGTGAGTGAAGGAGATTACACATGGGGATGTTGGGAAGATGTAGGAAATGTACTGCTAAATTATGTGTTGGAACAATCACAATAGAATTATAAGATATATGAAGTGTTGAGTATAGAGAAGAATTCTAAAAGAATGATTGATATATTGAAGAACAGTGGAAACACTGAATTCATATCAGGCGTGTGTTGGTATAATTATTGTAATTTGATTACTCTGAAACAATTTTATTTGTGATACATTACAAGATCGCATGATACTTAAAAGTTAGAAAATGAACGATGTATTGGAAATGTTAACTTGTTACAAGTTTTGGAAGATGGTTAATGAAGTTTGCACAACCAATACCAACATATTATAATAGCTGATTGTTATGCAAATACTGATCAATCCATTGATATAAATCCTTAGATAAAAATATTTAACACTCAATAAACAATTGTGTATCAAACTGGAAAGCAATTGTTTCTCAAAAATAAAATACTTTCGTGAAAGAAGGAATAATAAATTATGAAGCAAGAGTGTATGTCTACGCATTTTTTTAACATAACGAAATTTTGCTCATTTGACTTTCAAAGCATCAGGAAAATCTTTGTCCACAAAAGATTTCGATCAACCGTCCCATCCTCTATTTCTCATACCTTAATGCATACTTTTTGTACTTCTAGTTGAAACATTGTCCAAGTGTATTTCAAAATAACAGTAAAATTGCAATTTACATCCGTTTCCGAGCAAAAAACAAAAACAGTTTTGTAAGTAAGAGTAGAGTTTAAATGTTTGAACTCATTTACCACATATACAGCTCATTGTGTTGCGAAATAAGAGAATTCCAAAAACTGCGCATTTTCGGCTCGTCGAGTATAAATTTACAAATAATTTGCATATAATGTGAAAGTTGTGAAGTTAACGCAGTATACGTAAAAGATATATCATTTTTATGGACATACAAGATGAGTCAAGAGGACTTTACAACTTTGAAAGGATAACGAAATTTATTGATAAAACTTACAGAATCAATAGGGACACGCACCACACCAGTAAGAGCTCTAATGACATTGCTGTTGACGAGCCCTAAAGCCCCCCCCCCCACACACACACACAAACACACACACACACCAGTAAAAGTAGCCGCTTATCAATGCACAACACTGGCGCTAGCGGTGACTGAATTTGCTACTACGACACTATGCGAGTCAAACTAGGAGTGTTTTGTTACAAAATGACACCTCTATCGATTAAGTTGCATCAATAAATTTCTATATGGTTGAAACTCGTAAAGATCTTTTTGACTCTCACTGTATAAGAATTTTAAAATCAAGTCACAAATACCAATGTGACTCTGATAAACTATAATTGAAAGAAAAAAGAAAAGTCACAAGCGTTATTGGTTTTACGAATTACTGTATATATTTCAAAATAAAGTCTATTTGGAAAAACGTTTCATTAAAATTAAGTACAATCTTGGTTATACGGGCCAGTTGGAACTGCAAGTCATCCGGTGAGTTGAAAATCCGGATGGTATAGGAAATTTTCAGTACAGTAATAAAATGAGAACACTTGGAATTTATTAGAGTTGAAAATAATTTACAAAACGCTGAACAAAGCAAACTGACTAAAGAGTCGTCAAGCTTTTTTTGTTCTTCAGTCATCTGACAGAGAAAAAACGTAAATAAAAATGGATACAAAATAGAAAAAACAAGGTTGTATAACTAAAATAAAAGTACTGCGAATTAGAACGGAACTGTATTATTCTGTGTTACGATCTGCTAAATCAACATTTCTGTATCACTCTCCGCAATAAGGATGAAGGACGAGGTAAACATGCCAACAAAGAATCCCTTGCGTGTGTTTTCGAGCTTCTTCTACATTTCCCACCGTGTTGTTCTTCCTGAAAAAAGCGCATCTCACCTTCTGTAAAAAAGACCGAAGTTTTCCGACGCTTAAAATAAGTGGAATAAATACACGCATCCGGCGTGGAGACATCTAAAAACAGTCATTCATTTAATGATACTCTTCCTATTTATGAGTTGATTCCTTTGCTGCAATTAAAATTTCTTCGACTTTTTTGATTTTACAATGAAAATGAGAATATTTCGGTATGTGTAGTCCACGTTATGATATATTAAGAAAATTTCAATTTCACAGGATTTTCGCAAAGTATCAGTCACGTAAATATTATTATAGTATAAATAATTCTTCTTCAATTTCTGTTGATACCCACTTAGATTTTGATTATTAACGAAGATAGTTATGTATCTAGGTGGACGTTTATCATAATAATATTTAATCTTTACTTACTAATAGAAAGATAGTACGTTTTGACAGATATATGTACATACAATTTATCATCGATTTCCGTAAAAGTTGACTGAATATTCCTATATATCATTTTATTCGGTCTCAGATATTTCTGAAAACATCTACAAACATGAGTCACATGGTACTAAAATTATTAACACACAGATATACACAAAAAATTACATCTTTATTATAAAATTATACGTCATACACAGCAATACTGCAAAACCAGACAATAATGTCTTCAAAATATCGCATATATTTTTAAATTTCTAGGCAGATATCGTATCGACATCTGGAACTTATGTCGATACGACAAATTATGTGATAAAAATATATAATATAATAATATGAGCAGTTCACGGTTTTCGGAGGATGTAGTTAGCAGAGTTATTGAAGAGCTGATACTCAAAAACTTCAGTCATTGTTTCACAGGTTTTTATTATTTAGTGAAATTATATTTGGTTTCCTGAGGGACGTTAATGATAGTGACATTATGAAAATAAATTTCATAAGCATCATTATTTCCCTTCAATTTTAGCCATTAAATTGTTAATAGGTTTAAGTATTTAATAGAATTATTAAAATGCGGAATTTAAATTTCTATAAATGAGAATTAACTTTTACTGGAAGGAAAATATTGATCTGCAGAATACGATGAGTATCACTTGGGTACCAAAAGAAAGTGTGTCTGCCTATGACTGCAAATTCTGTTACTTCGGAACCTTTTTCGATCCGATTTCGGATTTAAATACCAATAAACGTCCCAATTTTATATCCAGTGTGGTATAATTACAGTAATCAAAGACACCATATCTGGAAAGATCTATCAAATGGAAAAAGATAAGAATAAAGAAATTATCACAGCACAACACATTGAAACTAACATATTTTTCCACAATTATAGTTATCAAATATTTTTCAAAAGGAAATAGTTTCTTCACAAATATCGTTACCAAATAGATTCCATTTTTTTAAATAAAAATAATTAAATACATTGCAACTAATAAAGTACTTTAAAAAGAGATCATAAATTCTAATGGATCGTGGGAAAAAGTAAACAAAGAACGAGATTTGTCTATTGAATTTTACATAAATATAGTAAAAATATTATTTAAAATATTGAAATTAATTAATGATTCCCTACGAGTTTGAAATTACCTTTCCAAAGAGGTTGAAGAGGTATATCCATGAAACTTTCATTGGAGACTTCGTTCACTTTGTAATTATTAATAAAAACTATACCGCTCTCCTTATTTAATAATGTACTCTTCAACACGCGTAGCGAGTACGATCAGCTCGCTTCCTATCGTCGGTAATAACCCTTGTATTCAGTTTAACATTTCTCGAAACGCACGAAACGCGTCTGGAAATTACGGTAACGTACCTTTTGTGTGAGATCCCACCAGATGGCGCTGTCAGACGTTCCTATCTTCACGGAGGTTTTGGGGGAAAATAACACAGTGAATGGTAACATCGGCAAGCGTCTAAGGCGCTCTTTCCTTCACAGTAGGGAACTTAGGTTACGTGCTCTGGACGCATCACAGGGAAAGGAAGAAAAAAAGGAGGAAAATCGAAGAGCGGCGTGTCCTAGATGTGTCAGAGCAAACAGAATGGAATGGTTGGCTCTTTTACTATGGCTTGGAAATCAGTCGAGTTGGCTGGCAGCGGGCATTGAGCCACCGAACCATCGCCACGCCCTCCGTTGCCGATGAGCTTCTATGCGCACGCAGGCGATTCATCCAAACCTTTTCCTCTTACTAACCAAAATGAAATCCTCAGCGTGTATTATCCCTTTTATGGAGCTACAGAAGTAATGGGACGTATTCTCCTCTTTCACAGATTGGTCTTAACCCCTCTTTTTTGGCAGTTTCTTGTGAGATCACGAGTAACTTAATGAGATTTACATTAAAAAAATCAGCCCAAATACATATTTGAATATTTCACCGTCTTTTCTCGCAGTAATTATTATTTACCATCAAAACTAAGATTAAGGATTTCAGAAAAGTTGCACAATAAATATTGAAAGTATAATAGGTAAAAAGAAGTTAAATTAGTTCTTTACTCTTAAAATACATCATTAACAATTTTACATTTATATTGTTCAAAAATAAAATGTACTTCACTGCTGTCATTGATTTGTACTTAATTTACTATCTGAAGAATTGAACTATTTGAATTTTTTAGTGTGAGAATGTTTAATTGATTAGTTAATTTATCACTGGATAAAAATTTTTAATTTTTATATTAGAGCTATTTTCTCCCAAGAGTTGATATGTTAACAAGATGAATTTTTTACGTTACTATTTTTTCTCTAATTTCTAGACATCATTAAAATATAAATGGTAGAAGTTATTCGCTTGTAATATTTATATAGTTATTTCTCTTTGCTTCACCTCGACAGCGTTTCATCTTCTAGTGAATGTTCGTGATTTTCTAACCTTACTCATATTAAAATAAAAACTGTTCGCAGTGTCATCTGAAAAGATGTCTTCTGAGGTAAGGAATACATAAATAAACAACCAAATAATCGAGAAACAATTTTGCAATTTTTGTACGCTCTTTTTTATATATCTTTTATAAATGATTTCATTATTACATTTCGTTTAGTGGCAGAATGAAATTGACAGGAATATTCACATATTTCCTATTTTTAGTTCCGTAGTAACAGTACAAGCTGAAGAGAGACAAAGTAAATTACAGGTACATTTGAACTGCCAATACTTTTCCCTTTACACTAGAATAAAAAGTAACTTATATTACGTATAAATAAAACCATGCAACCATCTCTTCCAATTTTCATGTTATAAAAGCAATTCAACAATTTAAATGTTATTAACACAGAGGAAGTGAATGCTACAAAAAAGAAGAAAAAAGAAGAAGAAATTTCAATGTGAATCCAAGGAAAAATAAATCCCTGTAAGCAACATAGGTGTTTTTTTTCCGGCAGCGAGTTCAAAGGAATCTGAAAAGATCCAGATAAATTAGAAGAAACTAAGCAGAAACGAATGATCACCTCCGCATGTCTTTCATTTTGTAACCATCCATCTACGAGAAGTCTCAGAAAATATACAGTCACTCAGTACGAAACTTTCCACGCAGCCGACAGAATAAGATACAGACCTCGTCGAATGGAGATACTTAAGGCAGGACTAGTGCTCAAGTTAGACATATCACTAAAAGTTCAATCGTTTTCTTTACTTTCATAATAATAGTTTTATAACACAAAATTTTAAGTATAATGATAAAAAAACACGATTTATTTTTTTAATTATCAATTTGTAGTAATATTCAGAAAGTTATTCGACTCCTTTTACATGCACATGAGCAAGTAAAAACATGGCGACCGAGCGCAGCTGTTTCATGATTTATGCATCACACCTCGGAAGAAAGTGAAATATATTTTTGCTATGTCCAGTGACGTACAGATAAAAATGTTAAAAGTACTATGGAAAATTTTCTACAAATGAAAATAAACATCCATCACTTTAATGATTTAAAAGTTGGTCTTTTTTTTGAAAGTAAGTGTTTCTTCCATACACCAATTATAATTGCAGTGATTTAATTTAAATGGTGGACGAAATATCTTTTACAAGTTGAAATTAAGATAAGTACATGTTACTCTGTTTATTTATGTCGATTTCAGATGCGTTAGTGATTTAATTCTACTTACCTTATGAAATATTCTGTTACATTCCTGGCGATTTTTTGAAATATATTTACACACATGGATTCTACTATCGATGTAGATCTCTATGATCTCTTTAAATTGTTACAACAAAAAAATAATTTATTTGCAACAAACTATATGTCTACGTAATTTTATAGAAAAAAATGTGAAGAATCGTTTAATTCAAATTAGAGTTATGTAAGCTGCCTTGCTATAGGATTCTGAACAAAAACCAGTTTATTCATCATAACCTGAAAAAAAGAGTAATTTATAAAGATAAAACATAACATGGTTAACAGTACGACATATGCTTTCATCTAAAAAATTTAACACGTATTTCAAAATTCTTGGAGTGTATGGAATGATAAGAAACAAAGGGAATGACTCATGAAAATTTGATCAGTCTATTCTGTTCCATAATATATTAAATAATATGGAGCCTCTTATGTACACTTAAGATTCGATGATAAAGCTTGGAACAGTTCAGTGCGCGGAGAAGTGTAGAATAACATGTAACGGGGATAAGAAAAACATTTAATTATCATTTTGTATTACTTTATTTTATCTAATCAGTTTTTATTTCTAAACTGAACTCATTAAAGTCATTAAATAAGGCGTATACATAATAGGAGTTTAATTATACTTCACGGTCCATTTCTGTCCGACGAGTATTACTATCGGGATATGGTAACTTGTAAGAACATACAAACGCTAAGTGCTTACATATGTAAGAATCGCCGGTTATGAGGTATTCCCCCAACCTTGAACCCATTTCTCAACTAAGGAATAATGTTTATTTTTAAAATTTAATGAGTTAATATATGCACAAATTATTGTAATTATTTTTCAAATCTTTATTATCATGCAGAGGGATTAAATTTAATAATTATTATGTTTCAAATACTTCTTTGAGTCGAACATTGTTACGGTCCAGCAAAGGGCTGGACAAATCTTTTTTTATGTATAACTTTTGCATGGAATACGTCAAACATTTCCCTCCCCTTCCCCCTCATATACACTCGTTTTTAATTTGTTCCTGCAAGCACGAACATTGAGAAAAAAGCACACAAAAGAGACCTTTCAAAGATTCGTTTCATAGCGACGCACAAACTGTTTTCTCTTGTTAAATGCTATATATAATTAAGTAACATGAAAAATGTAAAGTGGTTTTCAAAATTAAAACTCAGCTTCTCAGGACTACTCTAATTATTCCCATGAGCAAACATTGTTTATTCAAAATACATTTATATATGTAACAAATTTTAGTATGATTAATGCATCCTCCGCTTAGCAGATGATACCAGATTTATCTTTCAAATGAAACAACTCCGAAATTTTCTGTACTCCTTATGCGTGCTCCTTTTGGGCTTCTTTTCGCAGATGTGTACACTAGAAACTCACCGGCGTTCTCGGAACCCTGCAGACGTTCGTCTGCGCAGCAAAAGGGCCGGCTGGACGCGACCCCACACCCCTCCACTTAAGACGTACGCGCACGGAGTTAGTTTTCTATTTGCGGAGCGCGTCATTCCCTCCTACCCCAACAGGAGCGCTAGTGTAACGGAGAGCAGTGAATTGGATTACAAGAAGGAATTAAAAGTTTAACTTTAGACAGGTTTCAGCGAATATATGGCGCATGAGAGTCACGAAAGAACAGAAGTGTTTGGATCATGAGATGAGAGAGGATGTGATTCTATATGAAACGATGTAGATCGAACATACTCGGTTCAGATTCAAACAGCCTCTGTCTATTTGCCATCAATTTCACTTTTTTTTCTATATAAGTTTTCTTAAAATATACATTTACGATATGAACTATATTCACTGTTACGACGTAGATCACACATGTAGTTTACAGTACATTTTACAAAAATGTGAAACCCCAATCCAGTGAANTATATATACCGCCTAGTATATCCTTAAAATGATGACATAAATTTTCAAGAAGTCATTGAATTAAAGACATAAATAGATTTTTAAAAAACATACTTAAAAAGTGCTGAACTTAGTGCATTAGATTTAAGTAGTTCTCGAGGTTTAAAATTTTCTTCCTTTCTCCATTGAATGAGCACACATGAATAAATCATATCTGGTCGAAACTTTTTAAGGGATCAAGTCAGCTAACACATTGGATTACCTTATAATCCGAAAAACATAATTGAACATAATAATAATATTATTAATCTCATTTTTATAATATAATAATAATATTATATTATTAATAATTATACATAATAATATTATATTATTAATAATCATACATAATTATAATTATACATAATAATTATATTATTAATCTCATTAATCTAAGAAAATTTCATGAGAGACAACTAATACATACTCACTTAGAATAAAATATTGAAAATAGTGCGATGCTATTTAGTATCAATATATGACCACTCCTCAGAATAATGAACGATCTCAGCGTAAAAGATTCTTTTATGTTTTAGAGATTATTTATTCGCTTATTCTAACTTAATTTCAAGTAGTCACTCATGTTTAGATGTGTGAACGAGCTACCAAAATTTTGACTATGATCGATTATTTCGATTTATTAACAGAGAGAAAAAATGTGTGCTTTAAGAAATAATGTTTACTGCTCTGAAATTCCATTGAAGGCAATAAACATAATTCGAGGAAAATGAAATAATGATTAAAAAGTTAAAATCGTTTCAGAAGGTCTCTGAAAAACTTGCTAATTTTTTTTCTGAGAAATATAGTGAGACAAGGCGCTAGCATCGCAATATATATTCTCGTTGGAGAGTCGTCCTGCGCCTGCTCATTAAGGACAGAATACCTCCCTTGATTCTCATTCGGAAGCAACAGCGCGCTGTGCCTTGGCGTTTCCAACAAATGGGCGAGAGATCACAAATGTCGCGACAATCTCTTCGTTAATGCCAGTAGTCGAAGTAGAGTTCACAGCAGGGGTGACGAAATTAGCTTTCTTTGAGGTTGGTGACTTAATTTGTCAAATCACGAAGAAACGATGAATACCTAGAAATTAATGATTGGTAGAAATTATGACGAAGATGATTCATATGTACACATATGTTCTTCATTTTTTACGGCTCAAAATAATTCACATGAAAAATGTTGAAAATCAAAATATGTATTTCTTTATAGAAACCTTGACTTTAAATTTAAACTAAATGTTTCACTAAAATATATTGGATATTAATCTTAATTTTTACATTAATGTTTTCTCTTTGTTTTGTTTGTGTACAGTGTTCCACCACAAAATCTTGAGTATCATGTTTAATAACTTTTAAAATTTCAAAATTTTAAATAATTAATAATCGAAATTTAAACTCTCATAAATCCGAAGGTTGAATGTTTTGGTCATAGATTGTACTCTGGAATCCAGCGTTACCAAATAATGCTACTCTGTAGTTAACAGTAGGCTGAATTCCGATCGTCTGATCTAGTACAAGTACCAGTCTTCCACGAGCAGAAATATAACCACAGCATCTTGGTGATACAGAGACAGTAAAAATTATATACACATTTTCAAGAACATTTCCTTGAAATGATGTGTAGTAAGTACAATGAAACATACAAACCCACCATATGTGACATATTAACTTGGAAACAATCTAGAAACTTGGAAAACTGTGGTAAGTTGTGTCGTGTCAAAGAATTAATTATTTTTAAATAATTTTATCATTATATTAATTATTTTTTAATTATTTTATCAGATTAGAATTAATCTGTCCAATTATTTTTTTGCAGAGACTGTCGCCTTGTAAAACTACCGAGAAAAGCTCGTTCAGATTATTGTTTTGCTACATATTGCTTGATACAGCAAGTTAGAAAGACTGATTACACGGAAAACACGTCTAAGAAATTTTTACGGAATTTTTTGACAAGCCTGTAATTTCGCGTGTATATTGCCTTCTTGTTCCTCCGAAGGTACCACTGACGCGGACAGGATGGCAAACATCATTAATCTTGAAAGAAAAATTATTGTGGACACATTGAACAGTTATTTTTAAATTTTCCACTTCACTTTAAAACTAAACTCAAACTTGTATAATTTCTTTTTCATTTATGAAACAAAATATTTTTTCTTGCATGTTAAAAAATGTTATGTGTTGTGCAGAATGGATTGCGCGACTTCGTAACCATGTGCATATTATATGATAAAACAAACGTTTTCTACGAAATAAAAAACAACAATTAACTAATTAACCAAGTTGCTAAGAACAACTAATGGGGAGGTGTAAGGTAAGACCAGGGTTGAATTGCCGGCATAGGACCGGTTGGATAAAGGACTACTAACGCCCACGTCGTTAGACAAATCATTCACAATTTTGTAATAAAAAAGGAGCATAATTACCATGGCGAGACTTATAGAATACGTTGTACTTTATACTCCAGATCATAATTTTGTGTTGTATCAGTTGTAATGGGTTTCGTCGAAAAGATAAAACTAACAAAATGTGAAAATATTTTTAGATCAGCTACAACAGAATACAGTAAATCTATGACAGAAAAACATCAGAGAATACGAATCGAAGTCAAGAAATCTACAGCACATGTGCCATATAATTCTCACAGTTCATTGGATTGAAGAAGTATGTTGAAAGGGGTACACAGCTCAACAGTTCTGTCTTGTATGTGGCCTTAAATTAGACAGTAGGTGAACCATAAGGAGAGTGTACACAGTTCGGCAGGTTTTGACATTTGCTTCGCAGAATTATATTGTATCCACATACAAAACGTTTTATCAAGATGGCACCAGAGTATGTTGTATAGGGGAAGTTGATCCTACCGACAGTGCCGAAAGTTCACTGTGTACAGACACTGCATACCGAATTTATCTTCGAATATGTCACTAGTTTTGTTATGTAATACTATTGCTCGAATTATCTCGCGAACAGGAGGTCTTCTATGCTTGGATTAATTTATATTTTGAACATCGCAAAAAATTAATATGGCCATTAAATTATTTTATTTATGTATCCACCAGATATATGTAATTTACTCCATGACAACTGGGTCCAGGGTCACTGTTTACCGTTCTTATTTTATTTTTTCCCTCACAGATATATATGTATGTAAGAACCAAACATTTTAAAAGAAATATGCGACATTTTTTTTAGTTTATCAAGTATTTACTGCAGTAACTTACTTACTCGAGCAATTCGTATGTATTCTCGACCTTCAGATGGTTTCAACAAAGGAAGTATGTGTTTATCAAGTAAACCCTTAAAAAGTTCCTTTGACGGATTCATTTGAATGTCACTGGTTTCTCAGTTCTTTGAAATGATGAGCAAAAAATAAAATAACTATAATTGCATATGATCTCCTCGTTTAAATCATGTAAATATTTCATTTCGGTTCAACAAGAACGCACGGATTTTGGGAGGAGTATATTAAAATGTTGTGGGGCAAATTCAAAAATAAAAAAATCTTAAATCTGCACATGGTTATACGAACTGTCTAACTGCTTTTTTAAATAATAAATTTATTATTATAGAGATGTTAAATTTTAAGAAGACTGAGGTTGTCTAAAACTTACATGTAGCGAAAAAAATGAATTATCGAAATGCAGCAATACATACGTAAATGTAAGACGAAATCTAACAAAATAATATAATTATATTCTTCGATTGGACATTAAAAATGTATGTGCTTGAGAATAAAAAATAAGAAATCTATCCTCTACTAGTAACCCTAAGAGGAGTCCCACAGCGTGTGGCCTCAATAGAAAGAAACAGTTCAACTTATTTCCGAATTGTTTGATTATAATAATAGTTTTGGCTAAAAATTGATAGACTTCCACTTTTACGCTTAAAGTACTCAGTAAAACTAAGTTTCGCGTCAAACCAAAATAAAACCAAATAATAGTTTCCATTAATATATAGCACAAATAATTAGTTTTATCACTTCTCATTAATATTTTCTTAGACACAATATATTTTCTAATCGTGTTTGAACATATTTGCAGACGTGTGAGTCTGTAGTGGAGTTTTGAATATTAAAAATCCACTATAATCAAGTTAAGAAATCCCTTCTTAGTGTTACGCGGGATCTTATGCCACCACTTGCGTTTCAGTATGTATCAAGTTCTCATTAAATATGGCTCAGTATTGTACATATTCTCTCATTTTATTGTGATTTTTTTTTCATGAGAACTTGAGAGAATGTGCACAATACTGAGCCATATTTAATCAAATTAAATATAAATCGTCGTATCTTTATTTTTCAACGCAGAATAATTTGAAATATTTATCCGGATTTCCGGAAAATGAATTGATTTAATCGAATGACAAGATGAAAAAATAAATGAACATCGAACCTACTATAGTATATCTATGTATCCAAATGTTTCATAATCTACGGAATGAAAGTAAATTCTACGGAATGTCTGTGATATCGAAATGCAGAAAAGTAAGGGATGAATTGATTTAAACTTTTGGAGGGTTCTTATAATGAATTGTTGCAAGTGACGTGCGAAGTACGGTTAATATAGAAGTAACGCAAGGGCAAAAAAAAAACAAAAACAGCTGGTTTCCAGTACACGTGGAACNAAGTGCAAAAAAAAAAAAAAAAAAATTAAAACAGCTGGTTTCCAGTACACGTGGAACTTGACTCACACAACTGGTGACTATCACGCTTATAGACATGTTCCCTAGAAATGGTAGTGATGCGCGAGTCGGACGTCTGACAATCCTGACGTATAATCTACATAACCATGGACGCAAGATTAAACAAAAGCTACGATGAACTTTGTATTCATTCACACAACATGAAAATGTATTGAAACCAAAAATTTTAGACCTGAACAATATGCTTTGTTTATTGAGCGTTCAGTATAATGCGCATTTTCTTTCAGCCTGCATTTCGGCCCACGTGTAATATGTACAAATTTTAAATAGTGTTGTAGGAACTATATGTAAGGGCAGGTCATATTAAAAGGAATACAAATTAAGAAACTAACATGTTCTAGGTAATAATAGAAGAACCCAGTAAAAGTGATAAAAATAGAAAATTCTATGTTTATCTCGAACCTGTAGAGAAAGCTAAAAATCGATTTTCATTGCACGAGAAACGAATAAAGCTCGCACACAACATTCAAAGAAAAATTCAAATGCACAAAGAGACTTGACGAAAATAGTTTTGAAGTAAGCACGGAAAAAGTTTTATTAAGGTTCTTAAACAGTACTTCCTAAACAGCTTGAAAATCTGGATACTGGAACGGAATCATGGGCTGTGCAAATGAGCGGACACCTCGAGAGTCGTGCGTGAAGGAAGATGCCATGCACAAGACGGGTGGAGATAACATCTCGACAGCCCGTCTCAAACAGGGAGAGCACGCAAGAAGGAAATAGTAGGTGGAGGAACATGTTCTAGGGTGGGCTACTAGGTCAAAAGGTTTCCTGGTCGGAAAGGTTATTGTGCTCACTTCTATTCGAGTCCATCGAATTTCAATTAGAGTCACTTCATAATTACGTGGTACGGAGAAAATTTGTCGAATATTTTGTCATCGGTCCGTTGATCTAAATAATATATGTCATTGATTAAGAGGAAAATAATTAAAGACATATTTATAAATGTCATTCAAATTTTCAGATTATGATGTGGGGCAATAATCACAGATGTTAAAAAAGAAATTCTAACAACACATGTGTGATTTAAGAAGACCCCAACCCATATGTGTTCTGCTCAAACATGCATTGTTCTATCAACATAGTTTTGATTTTCAAAATTGTGTGGAACCCAATTATAAAAAAAGGTTAGAAAAGATAAGATACGTGTAAAGTTAAATGGTAGGACTTGTAATATACAAACAGGTAGATAATTTCAGTAATATATACAGGAATATAGTGAAGAAACGGGTGGTAGCAATGGGTCTGTAGTCTCCTCATAGGACAGGAACCGTAGTTTGTTATATCTGTAGTGATCATACATGAGACATGTATACATTTGTATGCTGTGTGGTTGGTGATGGTGCCTTATGGATAGGAGGATGATCCAATGTTATAATGTATATACAGGTACGTTACATTATTTAGGTAAAAGTATTTTAAGTGCAATTGTTAATGAAGTTGGGAAGCAAGTAGAAGTAATGTTTTAGTATTTTGTGTGTATTGTTCTCGGAACACTAAAAGTAATGTAATTCGTGTATGTTCTTTGTAGTCCTGATGAAGGAAAAATAAATTGCCGAAACGTTGGCGTTGTAAAAATGTGTAATTCTTGACCAATTCTCAAATTTTATATTTCAATTCTCAAATATTTTCTTTCAATTTATGTTGCACGAATTCAATTTAGTTGAGAATCAAATCTGATAAAAATACTTTCTCAAAAGAATAAAAGAAATATCATTTCGAATAGAGACTGAAAGAGTATGGTGAAATAGTTGCATCGTCGTGAATTGTAACATTGTTTGACTACGGTTCATTATTGGCTAAAGTGCCTATAAGTGGCTAAAATATTGAACCATAAGAAATAATTGCAAAAGTAAATACTTAAAATCTGAATACACATATCAGTATTATGAAATATCATTTTTCATTGGCATATATTGATTTGATGTCTTCTTTTTTATGATATATCGAGGTGTCATCTGACCTGATATTTCACCTAACCACGTGATTTGGGTGAAGGAAGTGGAAAAGAAAAATGTTACGTTGGGCATTTCACAGTCGCAAATTAAGAAGATAATAAATTAACCATTTAATCTTAATGACTGAAAATAGCAAAGATCATTTACTTAATACTCTTGAATTAGAATCATTGTTATAAAGAAGCAATAATTTCATGAGTAAAAAAACATTTTGGTTCACACGTACTACACTAAAATGTAAGAAAATGAATCTTAATATTGTTATTAATATTTACCTTCTTGAGAATACCAGTAACAGGAATTACGTATCACAGGATACGAAACCAATGTTTTTATAATTTATAGAAAATATAAAGAACAAAACATTTTAGAGTAAAAAGCGTAAAAATGATAATAGAAATTCTAAATCAATCACATCCGAAGAGTATGAAACAATCTGTAAATACTCTTGCTTAATTTCTCCTTTCCTAACTGATATTATCTACTTTATTTCAATGGAAAGATTTTATAGAAGGCTAAGTAGTTTTTATACATTGTCTCTCTACGTATCGATTTTCACCCCATATTGAATTGTCGAGAAGAGTTTGCTCAATTTTTTTATCTTTCCACCATCCAATATGAAATATAGGAGGGTCATATCCTTTCATGCCGGGAAGATCAATTGTCTACTTGTTTCCTTAACAGTAAATGGATAATATGAAAGGAATTTGGACATTTTAATATACATTTCTATGGAGGAAAATACACATCGATTCCATCATCAATTTATCACTTTAAATGTTCCCAGGAGAAAAATTTCCCCTTATATTGCTTCCGTTTTCATTTATTTTGCTCTGACCAGTCAGTTCGAAATGTATCAATAACACTTTGTTTCTTCATCGTAAAGAAATTTGGGTAATAGATCAAGTTTATATAAAACCTGTATATAATATTATTTTATTAAATTCGGTCAATAATGTGTGATAAATTACATTACTAGCAAAAAGTGCTATGATGTTCTTTTGGTATTTAACTTTCCAACTGTACATTTCCCGCGTGAATTTAATTTGTTAAATCTCGTAAAGGAATGATATGAATCTTTTAGTTAGATTATTAGTTATCAATACAACACATGTATAAAAGAGAGATCTAGTTCTCCGTTTTACCATAAGAAATAATTGCTCTGAAGAGAACCACGATAAAATGGTCGAAAAGTCAGTTTTTAATATTTAGACACGGCGTCATCTAGACAGCCTAACTCCCATCGACTCTGGCCGAGGAAGCCTTCACAATCATTGTAATTAGGTTTCACATCCCATAATAAGAATTAATTTCATCATCGTTAGTGGTCATAGTAGTTTCTATTAAAATACAAACATTACCGGAAAGATAAACTTTTGAAGTGAACGGAAACTAAGATAAAATATTTATTATTTCATGTTATTACATATTAAATTTGCTGTGAAGTCTATTTCTGATCATCATCAAATCAAACTATGTAGGTAACACACAGTTTTCAGTGTTTGTCCTAATATTATTTCGACAAAACATAGCATCATAATTACAAAATAATATTTGATATGGATGCAACAGATGAAATCTAAATCTAAACGTAACCTCATCATAAGCAACATCAGAAACATTTTTTCACAGAATAAATTGCATTAAAGAAAGCAAGAGCTGTAAATATTTTTTTCAGAAATCATTGAATTATTATATTCTTTTCGCATCAGAATGGATGTTTAATTTTCCAAGGTGTTTTTTCTCATGTATATTCTAAAAAGTACTAAATTAGTAGACAAATTCATTCTCGTACACACATATATTACACCTCAACATTCATGTCATATTATATTTTTTTGTGGTAACTATTGAGAGAAATAATTAATTATTAGCAAGAGAACTTAACGATAAATTAGAGGCACCAAATATGACCGAACATTATTACAAGGACTCGCTGTATTTTTAGATTTGGAAGGCAATTAGTGCTTTAGTGTTATTACCTCTTTTGGCAAGTGCAAGGGATAATCACAACAACATAGAAATATCATCAAGAGTTCTTATGCTTCTCTACCTCCGATCCAACGAGAGGTGATTCTAACCATGTGCCCACCTTCGAGATAATATACTTCCACTCCCTACTCGAAGACCCTTTATTTGTCCTTTTATTATGAATATTAATTTTTTTCTTAACATAAGATTAAATTCTGTAAGTGTACAGATCTGAAGCGCATTGAGGTAACGAAATCCTTTAGTAGTAGTTCGTTTCTAACTCACTAATTATCCCATTCATACTATGTTGGTAAATGAAATACATAAACATGCTAATTAAAGGCATCAAAATAACAAGAAGTTGATTCGAGATTTATTATTTCGTTTTGAAAGTAAAAGACACACAATTTACTTACACATGATTTTTAAAAGACGGTTAAAATCTGATCTTTTTTTTCAAGATTTTTCTGAATTATTTCACCCTTTCATTACGAATATATAAATTGACGTATGTTGAATCCCGAATAATACCAGAAATATTTATTGGCTTCGCTAAAATTAGGAAAATTGACATAAAATAAACTTTAATCTCCTTCTAACTAATCTTCTTCTAAAAGACTCCTAAAAGAAAAAAAATTGACCCAAAATTGAATCAAATGGAGTGGGCCATGTTTCAGGGCGGTTTCAAAGGCGGCGCACTCTCAAGAATCTGACTACCCTTAGATGTACTCATTATGTCACATCTACAAATTTATTGAAGTTTTTCCTCTGTAAATCAATTAATCATACATAACGGTTAATGAATAATAGTTATAAATATTTTGAACAAAAATATCTGAAACGTCGGAAATATAAATGAAGGAAATATTTTCGAATTAATTTTTAATGATGACGTTTCAAATTTCAGAATCGAGTGATGTATCTGAGGTTTGCTTTTTTTTCGAATATTGAGGTGCGATGCCCCAGTATATTTGCTGGAATCGGAAGTTTTTCGTTTGTCCCTCGTGCGCAATACTTAGTTTCCACTGATTGGAGGAAAATGTTTTTCCTTTGAAGATTTTAGTCGTCTCTCGTTGATCTCCGAAGTAAAGTATTGAAGCTGATTTCATAAATGTTTCCTTAACTTTTTTTCTCTTAAAAAGGTTGAAGATTGGGGATGATATGAACTGGTCTCAAAAATATTGCAGTTAATAAACTGGAGTGACAAAAAATGTTTTGTTTCTTTACACGCCTTTGGAGGAAATAATTTAAAGCGGAAATATTTTAAGTCTAGACAGCGTAAATGTAACAGAAAATCTCATTACTCGTACCCGGTCTTGATGTGAGAATTCGGTTGGAAGTACCAAACTACTGAAAGATCATTACGACAAAAATGCATGACTATCCTGCCAACTCATTGATCTATCCTGAGGCAGTATAGTATTTATATTTCCTTTTTATAACCCAAATATAAATAACAGGTGGTACAAGAACTTACGTATTAGAAAAAATGTGATGAGTTTTTCAGAAAATTCATTTTTATACACTAAGAAACAGTGTCGGGTAGTCTGAAACATTTGAAGTAAATTTCATTCGTCTTAACTAGATGGTATAAATGAAGTTAAAATTGTTGAAAATTTTTAGTGACATCATTTTACAACATTGCAGTCCATACATAATTCTTACCTCTTGAATACGTATTTATCATAAATAAAACACTCACCACATTCAATTCTTTCGAATCTAACCTAATCCAGATCTTTACCGATGGAGACTACCCAAGGTAGTTTCACAAAATTAACAATTTAAAACTAGTTTGTATTACTCATCAAGTGACACGATGCAAACGCATTTATAAAATTATAATTAATATTTTAATATTCTAATGAAATGAGACTCCAAGATACATCGACAACAAATTTTCGCTTGCATATTTCGAATTTATGAGTAAATCAGGACAAATAAATACCCAACGTAGAACAAAAATATATTTTTAAAGGGTGGTAAGTTAATCATCAAACAGCAGAGACGTACGCCAATGCATGATATCTAGGACGAGTGAACTCTACAGCAGTTTGTTCTTAATTGATATATTAAACTCTTTAATGTTATATTTCGTTTATTAATACATGTACTGTCCCAAATATTGTGTTTATATAAATATCCCATGGAACATTTGGATGTAAAAACGAATATTATTTTAAAGAAACTGCGTCACTAAAAGGAAGAGGAAATAACGATATTTTCAATTATTTTCAACAAAATAATTATTGATGACAAATTTATAAAAAAATGCCTTGAAATATTTCCACGTTAAGAGAGATTAAATGATTAACCAGTTTTCAGGCAAATACTTATTCTAATCAGAAATTTGGAGGAACAAAACTAGACCACTTTCGGTAATAAATTTCCTTAACACTGTTTGAGAGTCATATGAGTGTGTTTTATATTTATCACTTATCTAAAAAGCAACATTTATGAAGCTAGATGATTTTTAAACATTCTTCAAAATAAATCTAAATAATCGGCTTTTCACAGGCCTACGTTAACGCCTTTATTTATTTGTTATTTTGCCTCGCAGGCATTTATCAAAAATTGAATTAGACACTTACTCCAAATGAATTGTTTTAATTCATCAAGAGAAACAAGCCTTTTGAATTGGATTAAGCTAACACAGGTATCACAACAGTAGCAGAGAAATTAAATAAATAAACTACGTGAACCCGCGTACATCATACATTTAACATTCAGTCCGAACGTGTTTTCGACAAACGTAAATGAAACACTGCGTTATTTCGCGTTATTCATCTCTGGGAAAGAAACGAACCAAATAGATGGAATTTCAAATATAATTTAAACTTTATTTCAACCCAAACGTAATATTTTCGTAGTTAAAATATAGGTTTTTCGAGGCAACATGCGGATAAATAGATATGTCATGTCTGGGAGATATAAATAAGAGATGAGTTTATATTTCGCCCAGAAAGTCCTTGAACCGTTTACCTGTTTCTTTGCAGATCACGGCAATCCAGACGAGCAGCAAAAGCAGGGTTGCATCGCACCGGCGCATCGGCTTCGACGGCAGAGCGGCAGACGCGGCGGCTGCGGTGGCGGCAGCGGAGACGGTGACGGCGCCGGCCGGAGCGGTCACCGCAGGGGCGGGGTTCACGTGTCTACGTAGACAAGCCATCACGGAGTTCCAAGTCTTCCTCTTGCGCACTCAGTCGAACACAAGTCGCATAGGCCGAACCGACATCATCACAAGCACTCGCGGAAAAGAAGAGGAGGAGATGAAGAAGGAGAGACTAGTAAGAGTCGAGGAAGAGTGATGGGGTCGGTCGGGAAGAAGACCGCGCGGACCGACACGCGCTACGACGACCCATGCGGATTCGGAGAAAGACGCGGGTTGGACGCACTGAGCACTCGAACTAGACTCACATGTATCTCTAGAGGGATGCTCAAGATTGTTGTGTACACTTGATAACACTGGGGTAGAATATTCACTACGATCGAGAGAAAGAATTTGTTTGGAGTGACACTATATCCAAGATCAGTGAAATGTGTGGTACACACGTGGAGATACGCTGTACGGTACAAGTGGATCACATCACCAGTCGCTCACCAATAAACACACACCATTTAAGAATTGTGTCACTAAAACATTCGTGATACACTTCGCAGGAAAAACACAAAATAAATCTCCTCCTCGTACCCCTTCCGAGGGGTCGCGGAAATATATAACAACCAATCAGGGGCTGTAAGAGCACATGAACACAAACGTGAACAAGGCCAGGGTTCGAAACCCACGTCGACGCCGAGCTTTGACAAAGAGGCTGCGGTAACGCGGTCGTCGGGGCAACGAAGGCGGCGGCGGTGACAGCGGTGGCGGCGGGGCGGGCGGCGACGTCAGAGACGTGAGCGGACGGGCCGCAGCGCGCGGTCGGGCAGGCTGCGACTCACTGCTGCCTTCGGAACGACACAACGCGGCGCGGCGCGTAGTTCTCTCGCCGGCCGCCAGGTGTCGCGCGGGACAGAGCGCGCCGCGCGGTGGTGGCGGTGGAGGCGGCGGAGGGCGGCTGCGCGAACGAGCGAGTGAGCGCCGCGGCGCATGGTGGATTGCAAGGGGGCGAGGCGGCGGCAACGGAGGGAAGAGCGAGTGAACACTGGCGCCGCGCCGCTAACCCTCGCTCCCTCGCCCACCCCCGAGTGGCGGTGGCAGTCGGGTATCGACCAGGCGAGTGGGAGAGAGGGGGTGCGGGAAAGGGCGGAGGGAGGCGGTGGAGCACTTGGGCCAAGTTCAGACCCCGGTTGCGAAGAGGGTACACGCGGGGGGAAGTGGATATGTTGAACCGATGAAATTCTAATGTTTGATGCAATTGAGTTTTTATTTATTTTTACAATATTAGATCATCAAAATTTAATTAAATTCCATTAATTTAGCTGTTTCTAGTTGTAGATTAACTTCAATTGTATAGGAACCCATTGAAATTAAAATTCATCTGAGAAAGGTCCGTAAAAATATGATTGTTATGAAATATTGTCTTAGATTTGTCTGTGTTCGTTCACATAGTATAAGTTTTGCAAAATAAATGTTAATTTCCTTGCAATTTATTCGTGATCTTTACATGAAATACTTTCAACGACGTTATTACAACGTTTCATATGTTTCTCTTTTTGTGTAGTAACGATTTTTCTATTGAAGTATTTAATTATTTATCTTTATATCTTATTGTGTTATTATTAAGTATCTATTGTGATAAATTTACAACACTTTATATGTTTGTTTTAACAGTCGGACTAAAGAAGGTGTGTTAGTTCGTAAAATTTAGCTGTGATATTTTATTTCCGAGTGAATTAATGAAGTCTTTACTCTTTCTTGCAATATGCAAATGGTAGAAACACCGGACAGGATCGGCAAGTATGGATCTCATAGTAACAGTTTCCCAAAAATAGTATCAAATAATTCATAAAGTAATTTTTTTAGTTTAATTTTTTCAGTATTTTAAAATGTAAAGCGTAGTCTTATAATTAGTTAATCCATTAGTATTTCTTTAGAATCATAAAAAAATTAAAGTTCATGAATCTTGAGTTTTATTATTGTTATCACATTCAAAGTAATTTTCTACGTTTAGTTTTCCTGATCATATGAATTGATAAAATATATCAATTGACAATGGAATATGGATGTTTTTGTTATGGAACTATAAATTTTCTATCAAAATATTTTTAATAAGGATTATCACTATACTTTTATGAATTCAAATACTTTAATGATAGTATCAAAGGTGAAATTCTTTCAGACACATTTTTTAAATTCTCTTTGCAATAGATTCATCAAGATTTTCCCACATCAAAAGTAAATTTTTGTCTAGTCATATATTTAATAACAAAGAGGTATTAGGACTATAAATGCAATAAATTATGTCCCTGCGGAGGATCACTTACTATATTTTTCAACTTCCACACATAAATTACGTACTAACGGATTAACAGCCAGCAACGAGTTAAACGGGAAACTCTGACACAAATGTTTTACTCAGACACAAAACAGCCTTCCACTAATTTCGCTGGCATGTATACTACGCCTGACCTTCAGTTGCCGCGTCGGATTATTGTGAGACATGAAATGGAGAATGTAGAAGCACCTAGGGATCCAGTTGTCAGATTACACATGTAAGTATTTAAATGCAAATATCATTATTTATGAAATAGAAAATAAACTCGACCATCAGGTAAAGTATACAATATTACTTCGCGAATACTTCATTTAAATATTACTTCGTTTCATTATATGAAACAATAACGATCAAAGGTTTTGTTGGTAGGTTTATATAGACTTAAAAGAGCCCCTGACAAGTGAATTTTTGTTCATTTTAATGCTATTCTACGATTAAGAGTACCTATTATTATTAAGTATTTCATTTTATGCAATTCGGCGTTTTCTGTGTTGGTTGTCGTAGCTGGTTTACACTATAAACTGGTACTGAACTCATTGATATAATTGACGATACCTCCCCCCCCACGTGTTATTTCAAGCTCTTCCCTTCGTATAAAATAAATAAGAATTAAAATAAACTTAAGTACAAGTACAAATCTTTCCAATACTCATTCATGTATTCATCTCGCTAATAATGCCATGGAGTGTTATGATCAGAATCAATCGTCAGTTGGAAATCAAAAAGCTTGTCCATCTCCTCCAAGGGACTCTCCTACCCCAAGGGACTCCAAGGGATTCCGGACTATTTGAAGATCACTTGAATATATTCTGGCATGAGGGGTATACATTTTTGATCCAAAGTGGACAAGTATTTGACCCAAGAACAAGGCGTCAATGGAAAAACTATTGACTCTTGAGTTTTTTTAAATAGATAATTTGTTTTTCTTTCAAATATTTATGTCATATAAATCTTTATGATACCTTTTTTGTTAACATAAAAATTGTTGTGGGGGTATGCCTGTCAAATAATGCACATCAATTAATATAATAACTATAATGAGGCAGTATTGGTAGCTTCTTTGTAATAAATGTAATAGATAATAAATGCATGTCTATTAAGATTTTTCATTTTGGCACTTAAGTTATAAAGTTAAAAGATCCTTTGTCTTCTCTATTGTGAATATTAGGAGAGTGAGGGGAAGAATATGTAGAGCGGGTGGTATTCATATGATGATACGTTTAGTTTGTTGCCAACTTGCCCGAAAGGTTGCCGCAGAATTCAAACTAAGTATAGATATATTTTCTTGTAATAATAAGCCTGAATATTCACCTATACTTTTGATGAAAAACATCTCTAACCTACTGAACTATCATAATAAAATTCACTGAATTATCATAATAAAAATAAGATAGTTTAACCCCCTAGATCTTCACATTCGTTATGCTATTAATGTAACATGTAACACTCCATTTGTAACTCAAGGAAATGAAAACAACCAGCCATTTAAACAACTATTTCTCGTTTACAACGTATTACAGCGTTTCTTACAAGACGTTAGTATTAGCACCGTGGTTTAATATTAAATGAATACTGATTTTAGGTGTGGAGAGGAGACACTTTCTAGAAACTCATCTAGAAACATTGCTTCGAAGTGTGGCGAATTGCATTTATATTTTTCTTAATGTATTTATAACTCTGCAAAGTATGACTGTGAATACTCAAAGAAACCAAGAATAAATAAATTGACGCTTTCCTGCCTACAAAAAATATCGTATACGTATTATGAATATTAGATAGTATTATTCTACCCTTTCTATGGATAATATTTGAGTAATATAGAACGTTTTGTTCCAGAGATAGTTAGCCCTGATTGTTCAATAAGTCCTGGTTATTCAGTATTTTACACTATCACTTATTGCTACAAGTATCAATTGCTATAATAATAATAATAAATTTACTGTCGAAAAAGCAATTACAAACTGTGTATTTTCACAAGGACAATAAACTAATTTACTCTCTGGAAGCAAGCAAGGGACCATTCCATCAATTTCGATCAAGAACCCTAATGCAGAGGCGAATTTAACATTTTAACAAAATTTAGCACACTTCCAACATTATTATTATAAAAGTAGTTCGGTTCGTGGTATAAGTATAAAAGTGTTTAGTACGCGCTATTTAGAAAGAATAGTTCTAAAAAATCCTATGATTCATGCGAGTAAAACTGCGGTCCATCAGTTAGCTATGATTGTATTCGACATACAAAATTAGCTATGAATAGGAGTAAATTAAAATAAGCCCATAATATTGGCCAATTGAATCTCCCAGGGTCAGCACCATTCTCATCTCGACACTTTTGTTGTAAACTGAGATAATCACTTGATTTACTAATCAACCTACCCTACTGGTCGCGAAGAAGCATTATATTTGTGAAATAGAATTGAATAGACGAGAGAACATGTAATCTCAAGTGAAAAGAAAGTTCAATAATGGGTCACTTTATGTGCCAACCAGCGAAGGATTGATCAGTCCAGTTAATGTAAATCACAGCTATTAATCACTCTATGTCTATCTGCCCTGTTTCCTGTCCAATCCTGGAAACCGAGCTATTAATTCGATTCAAAGTGGGTCCACATGGGGCAGTAATGTACGTCACAAAGTATCTGTGATAACTTTATTCATCGTTCATTTGTGATCTACCATTTGATTCTATCTTGTCCAAAGAAGCATAGATCATCAACACTTAGTGATAGCCTGCAACCACAGCAAAAATAGCTTAAACTCTACCGTCACGTAACAGTTTGATCTTTTATACGTAAGGATTTCATCTCTATGGTTAAATTCACAAGATTATTAATGATGGTAAGTACACGTTTTTGAGAGTTGGAGAATGATACAAGAATTGTGTATAGTAAGAACCCTCATAATAACCCTCATACAAGTACGTAGCCAAGAGACTTGAGATGATGTAAACAGGGAGAGATCACGCAAAGTTTACTTTCTGTAAATTGAATTTACTATTCAGTTCAGTACCTGATTACTTTCAAAGGATAGGATGAGTGAGGTTGGTGGAAAGATAATGTATGCAATGCTTGAATTCTTGAAAACAAGTCTTCAGACTATCTCAAAGTAAATTCCCTTTGAATGTTATGAATATTATCTTCAATTGGGTTTAATAATAAATAGCCATTATATTGCAATTAAAATAAGAGGCCCACTTCCAGAAAGAAACAGGAATTTTCTCTCCTGCACGTTTCGTTTTGAATTTCATTGATAAATAAACAAATAAATAAATAAGTTTTGATTTTGTAATTTTCATCAACTAGATAATTTCGACCATTTTCATAATTTGACATAAATAGATCCACGAGTGGAATAGGATGAGTACATACTTGGTCAATAGTAAATGGCGGCGTTAAGTTGCCGCAATATTGCCCTCCCAAGATGTCACTCCCTTCAAGGATGACCTTCCCATTCCTCTTCCCTACGAAATCAACTTTTTCTGATAGTGGGGGTGGGGGTGAGTGTAAGTTTTAAAATTTTGTTAGAAATGTCCCAGGACTTCCTGATATATGTTGAAACACACACATATCCATTTTGTTACATTTTTCATAAACATTTACCAATTTTAGAAGTACTAATATTTTATTTCTAATACTTATCTATACCATAGGTGCATAATATATACTTCATTAGGTTATCAAAAAGTATCTCTCCGAATTTAAATAATTGTATGTCTTCAGATAGGTTCAGAAAAGTTCGAAAATACGCTAAAAGAAATTTCCTTTTCCACATTGAATATCTCCTTTATCACTCTAAAATAATACTAAAGCTTTATTACGGGTTATTATGATTCTCATTAAAGCAAGAATTTATGCATTTCAAAAACTTTTCATCAGGTCACAATGGAGCGAAATGCATTCGTAAAATAAATTCAGCGCTGGCGAACTGAGAGCAAATGAATACGAACACAAGGCAGTTGGAAAGTTGGACGAACTCTAACATGTGCGTGACACGCCTCGTTGCAACAATTTGTGATAATGAGGGTGGACCTCTCTCAGGCAACGACTAACTCCATGTAGAGAATAGGATGTCGATCAGGTTCAGCGACAGCGGAGACCAGTACAAATGTGCGCCCAGATGTATTATGTACCGAGCTATAAGAGATCGTACGTTGGAAACAACTCACATTTTAGGACCAAAAATTATTTAATTAATTAAATTTTTGATGACATCTCATGGTTGTAGGAATACTTGCTTTAAGGTACAGTTGTCTCCGGTATCATTATTATTTAAACTACGAGTAAAATATGTTTCTGATCATTTAAATTAATTGTATTAAATAATTTGACTAAAGTAATACATGTTGAGTTTTTTTATATTACCTCACATTTTCAATATTACTGAATAAATCAACTTATTTTCAGAATCTTGAATATTGTGGTCTTAATAACTTTACCTGGAAGTGCAACATGATTTGCAACTCTCATTACTATAGATTTGTTGTTACTCAACTCATTTTACAAATACAGGAAATAATAATCAGAAAAATTACCCCTTTCATCAAAAATATAGGTACTTGCATAATAGATTAAAAACTTAGACCTGAAGAGGAGGTCGTATCTAGACCTTGAAACGTCGTCGTCCATCCAATTGAAGATAACATATAATATGTACAAATAGATATTAATATTGATAATGAGTGACTGTTAGTGAACAAAAGACAGATATTAATAATTGATTGTCTGTAATATAACACTTAATTTTATTTTCCTTGTATGATGTATCAAGACAGTCAGAGATTGGAAGTTTAATTTAAATGTTATATTTTTATTATTTATTATTACTGTATTACATTATTTTCTTAATTTCACTAACCTCGCCCTCAGACGGATTATGTGTCCGCGTACAGGAAATATATGGTAATATTAGGAGACTTATGGTGTTTATAGAACACTGATAAGCTTATCACCGGAAGTGGGGATGCGATGAGAGCGTGTGGTGTTTTGAGAACACCTTTGTCATAATACATATGGTGTTTAGAGAACAGAGAAAGGTGTATCACTAGAAGAGGTAGTGAGGATGGAAAAAACACGGGTGGTGTTTAGAGCACACCTCACCGGAAGTGGGGATGGGAGTGGAGTGTTTTTGTAGGTTTCTTTTCGTAGAAATACTGATTGTTGAGAACAATTGAAGAATGACTCTTAATTGTTGATATTTACGAGAAGAATTCACATTTTGGCTTATTTATTGGGTAAACAATATCTAGAAATGACTATCCTATAATGTGAAGTCAGTTAACAAAGTGTTACGTAACAAACGCACTACTACATTGTGTGATGCGTGCAAAGTTTGTTAATAAAAAGGAATTTTTATCAAATTTCAGAGATTTTGATTGAAGTTTCTCTCTATTTGTTTCTAAGAGTGCATTGTAACATGTAAAACTAAAGTTTCTATGATTTTTATATCAATAAATAAGATTATGAGGGTTCTGATCTTCGAAAAATAAATATGAGTGTTTTATAAATAATAATACAAAAAATCACAAAACCCATACCACTGTACAGGTTATAAGTTCGCTTCAGACTGTCAAGTGGAAGTAATCTATTTTTATGTTTCTTCATTTGGTATTTGTCGGGATTTTGTCGAATATTTGGACTCGAGCATGTTACGCATAATTTTTTATTATGTAGGGATAGCCTTTTCACAATCGCTCTGCGGGGATCTTCATCACGATTCATTTAAAATGAAATGTGTAAAAATAATTTGTCAGACCCTAGTTTCTCAGAGAAGGAGAGTACACGGGCTGAAGTCTGGAATATACGTTCTCCAATCAAAATAAATGTTACCCTGTAAATTCTTCATGGAAGAATAAATGAAAGATGTGGTGTTGTCTACTAGTAAAATATTTATTCAGATAGTACTTTCGCCATCTTAGCTGGCA
>NNCF01131591.1:0-29485 GCA_002313205.1 Laupala kohalensis | reverse complement strand
TATATATATATTCTTCATGGAAAAAATGATATTTTTGACTCAAAATTCTTGCAATTATTTCGTCGAGAAATAAACGGCTCAAAATGTATGTATAAATGTGCCCTGATGTACTCTATGGAAATTCGGCAGTGACCCACGTAATGTCTTGATAGAACTTTGATATTACCTTACTACAAAGTATTTGACTAAATAAGAAGTTTCACTAAGGATTTGCATTTTAAACATTGCTTCGAAAGAAATACGCCCCTTATTGGATACTTCGATATCGATGGAACAATGTTATATCACATGGTATCCGTGTCGATTGTAGAATGTTAAAGATCTGAGAATTACCTGGCCTCGCTCTGGGCGACGTTTTCGGCACTTCTAGTAAAGTGTTTATTTGGCTTATTCCTTTTTCCCACTTCGTCAAAAATCTAAATATTGGCGGAGCTATCACGCTGCTGCAGTTCGTTCAAATTAATCAATATTTTATTTTTGTTTCGAATTTTCTTGGGGTTTAAAATATCTCTGATAAAATGAAAGTGATAATATCTCTACATCTAAAACACACAACAAGAATTCGTTAAATGTACCTCATTAGTCTCATGAAACAACCTTCTTTAGTGAAAACCGCTCTCCGATATGTCATCCGTCAAGAATATTTTTGAAGTGATTTTTTACGGAATCTATCTGTGTATAATAAACATATGTAATATTCTCTGATTCAATAACTTTTATTTAATAGTTAGCATATGACTGACGTCATGGAGCGTATTGTATACGCGGTCCTCTCACTCAGCGCCATCTGCGCGATCGACCGCACAGTTCCATGCAGAGATGCAAAGGGTGATAATTAATGAGAGATAATTTGGTAGTTGTGTTTTTTAATAAAACGAGCTGATTCCTGGATTTCCTTCAGTCATGAGTGACATGATATTTACGGGAGAATTGATTCTTCTTTCATATTTACTAGAGTAAATAAAAATAACCGTTCTATGGTGTGTATATTCACAGACTTTAAAAAAACATTGTAAAAATTATGTTGTACTTACAATTAAAATAGAGTATTATCAAACAAAAGATATATTAGTAATAGATATGGTTGCCATCAGACGTTAATACTTTCTGGACACAAACCTATCAGTACACGACACAAGACCTAATTGAATACTGTAAAACACAAGATGATTGCCAGTTTTTCTGAATATTTCTTTATTGTTGATAACAGATTTATGAAACACTGAATTGAACCTAGTCTATTTGTTATTGAATAAACCCGAATTCTACAATCTATTCAGTTTTTATGATCTTTTTATCTTTATTACACATACTCAGGATTAAAATGTTAATCTCTCTGTGTGTTGTCATATAGAAAAGAAGCATGCTTGAATTTAGAGAAGCAATGTTTTGCACGTGATCAATGTTTTGAAAATTGTACTAACCGTCTTGTCAGTATATATCGTTATTTAAATTTCTAGAAATGGTAAATTAAGAAGGTAAATAATAACAAAAACTTAACCTCCCAGTGTATGAAATTAATTAAAACATATCACAAGATTGCCAACATATTCACGGAACAAGTAACTTCTACTGAAAATCTAACTTTTACATAACTCACTTAACAGGTGTAGTGAATTTTAATTCATTGTTCGGTTTCCCATAATAAACTACCTTTTTCATAAGTGTGCTACAGATTTTGCTTGTCGAAATATTTTCTTAAATATTCTAAAAGCTGAATTTGTATACAAAAAAAACCACATAGTTTTTCAAGCTGTTATTCATAACAAAAAAATCAAAAGAGGGTAGGAGAGATTTCAAAAGGATTCCAGGTATTTAAATCACAAATTTTTCAAGAAATAGGAATAACCTTAGATGTTGAACACACTTCGAAGAGTGGTTCACTTTTCATATGTATCGCAAAGGGTGTAATTTGTCTGAAGTGCCTTTTAGAGAGAAGGAACTTGTTATAGCAATGCCTACGGGCGACAGAGTTCTAGCAGTTGAGTCGAGTCCTGGTAACGCCCCTTATTGAGAAAGGTTCACAACAGGCTGAGATGAGCGCAGGAGATACGTTTGAAGAACCACTGAATAATTTATACAATAGGTGTCCTCTTGAACTGTGTCAAGTCATTAATTTCCCAATGAACAAGTTAATATTGGTGGAGGGAGAAAGAGTGCTTAGAGTGACAGGGGTAGGAATCGGTGGAAGGGATGGTGGTGGTGTGAGGTAGCGCGCGGGAGAAGCGGGAGTATTTCTTAACTGATGTGACGCTTGTCGTTCGTTCTTTGTTGGGCAGCGCTGCGGGGAAGCCCAATGGGAAGTTGTCGCCTTATTTTTGTTTCCTGCCTCCCTTCTTTATTTATCGACGATATTCACATTCTGTATTCACTTTCGACCGTCTTAAGAAAAATGAATGTTAATCCAATTGAAAGAAAGAAATTGAAGAATAATATAACGAGTTCGGAACCTCAATCATCATTTTGTGGAGCTACTTTATAGTACACAAAAACCATTTACAAAGAATGCCTAGTTTTAGATAAAAATTATCCCCTGATCTTGACTGAAAATTGTATCTAAAAAACGTAGCAATATATAAATAAAAGAGAAATTTTTAACAAAATTCTTCATCATATTTTAGTTTAAAAAAATATTGACATATGGTTTATTCTATTAGTGCTTATACTTTTTTGAGTCATAAGCATTTTTGTTTTATCAATGGAGAGATACTGAAAATATAATATCTGAACACTTTAGCCACCATGCAATACAAATTATACAGCTCTTTCCATATTCTGTTCACATATTTTATTCTTCTTTCTTGGGATTTAAAAGATATATACGAGAATAAAAAATATATCCGAAAGTTGGTAATACCGTGAATAACAATTTAGCGTAAAGTGAAACAATTATTTTAGGTTTATTAACCTTAAATTCATGTATTTTACCTTGCGTCGCTCGAATTACTTTGAAAATATTTTACCTCGGGTCGACTATTAATTGTATGTCTTTTTTCTATGCTCTAAAATTATTTGAAGTAACTCTAGAAATAAAACTTAAAACACCTAGCAACTCAAACAAGTCTGTCATGTATCAGTAAACGAACGGATACATACAAGAGAATAACTCATATTTCAGTGTAGGAAACCTTAATAAAATACAAAAGAACTTTTCTACCAGTGAAACCAGGATTTTCTCTGGGTGTCTCGAGATACAATGTGGCTCAAGATACAAGAGACTTCCTTACAATATATTAGACTGGGAAGTGTGAGGATTCCTTCATTTTTTATCATTTTAATATAAAAATAGTAAGTATAGTACTATCTTAGTGAGTTTACTGAAAATAAATATTTAAATTACTTATTTGACACTGCTTGTTGAACTAGCACTGAACTGTTACAGTACTTGTTCTACCAGAAAATTGAATGAATAGGTACCCAAATATGGAATATTTAGGATACATAATAAAATTATGAATGCAAGTAATTTAGAGTCCTTTGTTAGGCAATATAGACTCACATTTATTTTGAAGAAATTGCCCCATAAAACGAAACAAACTTATGTTTGGAAAGCAAATGTTCTCCATGTTTATAGTTGATATCCAAGTAATGTTATCATCCCCGGAGGATTTGTACTCTCCTTGAGCCAACAGAGGCTGCTGCTGTGGCAGCGTGGCTGCCCTCTGAGGCAGCAGAGTCGGTTGGGGTGGCGGAGTATGACGAATGGGGCGCGGCGGCGCGCGAAGCGGCAAAGAAAGGCGCCGGGAATTAACTGCCAGACAAGGCGAAAGCGTAGGACTGCAATCGGTGGCGAGAACACTCGTCCACAATGCTCGGCTTCAGTCGGTGTTGTACTGCCTGCGTTTCTTCTCTCTTCCGCTCTAAGAATAACCCACCCTAAGCGATTGCTCACGAGACAATCTCGACGCCACCTACTGCAGGACTAAAATGTAGGCCGAGCATATGAATAATCACTCCCATCCTTTTGCTTTTAATAAAATTTTAAAATTTAATATGAGATAAATTTTGGGATGTATGATTTGCCTGGTTTACAAATCTATATCATTTTACGGTTATTTATGAACTTTGATGTAATTGTCTGCAACGGTACAGACGAGCCATTATATTCCAGATTTTAAGTCAGGCGCGAACAAAAATTTGATGAAAAACGCTACTTCGGATACTACCTTGGCGGACATTAGTAGTTCATTAATCAGTATCGTTAATGTTAGGCCAGAAGAGATATCAGTATGTAGAATGTTTCAGTCGTGATATCTACTTATTAAACTACGAGAAATAGTGCGAATAGTCACGGAAGAAACCAATTATAAATTCCGGAACGACAATGGGTTTAGTTTGCACATTAAATAACAGTAAACTATGGATTCCTTATAATGAAATAGTTATGTTTACTTTTTCGATGAATATCCCTTGATATATAGTTACCATGTACTAATCCCAATCATTATTTTGCTCTCCTCATTAAAGACGGTTGAGTCAGTTTTTCAGCATGGCTCATCTGTTTGGCTGAGAGCAACGAAAAGGAGATTCAATATTCATGCAATTGGTATAATTTCCAGCGGCGCTAATTCTGATTTGAAGTGAATAGATAACCTTCTGAGAAAGGGAGGTGAAGACTAGATAATCATCAGATTTATACCGCATATTATTTTGTGGAATCGAATTATTGACATAAATTAAGTTGTATATGAAAGGAAAATACAATTTCTTTGTTTACAAAAATATTATTAATACGAATTATTCAAGCACACCATTTCCCTTATTTTCAGTACAAATGGTTCTAAGAAATTTCAGTTGGTTTCTTCCGTTTTATTTACAAAGTAACATAAAAATTATTATAATAACTAAAGGAAAGCTGGGAATTGAACACCATCCCTTACGTTTTCACTAAAGAATAGGTGAAGATTCATAGTAATTCCCAATGAATAAGAACAAATATGACCAATAATATTATTTATTAAAGTAATGTTCATCAAATTTGCAGACAGTCGAGTGATCACTTTTATTCAAGAGCATAAAGTGTCAGAGAAACATGTGTAGGATTAATTTCACCTAACCGTCCCATGTTTACAGCTATCAATAAAAATAGACCACATCTAACTAACTATGAGAATAAACCAGCAATGGTGTTCAGCATAAAATTTACTTATAGTGAAACACATAATTAATTATCTTCATAATAATCAATTATCTTCTTCAGTGATACCGGAAATGAGATATATTTGGGAGCAAACCATAGTTTCATACCTTAGTGAAAGGCAAGTGTAGTTCGAATAGAAATGAAAGTACTCGAAATAAACTTTAATAGCCCAAAACTCTTTAAGAGTCGAGAGATGGGCAACAAATCATAGCAGCCGCATTGCTCTACATTGTAGGGGAAGGGGGCATAACCTTTTATCATCCGCTGTGGCACGTCAGGGAAAGGAAATGGCTGCGCAGATAAGCCAGAGGAGGTATGAAGAGCGTTCAGAAACTTTTGTTATTACGAAGAAAATGCCTGCAAAGATTTACCAAGAGAGCAATTTCTTATTGAATAGAGATGAGAACTAGAATAACTACTTTGTGTTTTTAAAATGATTGCTTTACTTCAGAATTCGGCTAAATGACACACGATTTCAGAAACTATAAAATTGCTACCGCACAAGTTTCTTGTGGATGTTGGCCAAAATAAGTTACAGCTCTCATAAACTCTTCAATGTTTCAATTATATTCTAACCACCATCTGGACTAAAATATATAAGGGTACGATGTTTTACTGTCTTTTATAAACCTACGCATGTGACTCAATATTGTACAAATCAAAATTATATTAAAGTATAATTAACTTGTCTTTATCTTCAAGATTTTCAGAAACATCGAGCATAGACTACATGTGCAGGATCTTTAAAACATTTCACTCCCAATCCACACGTATAAACATCTTCCGTGAGAGCGATGGTTTATGACATTTTCTGAATTACATGACGCAAATTTACAAAAACTTTTAAAATTACGAGATTAAATTTTTATGAACAATGTTAAGATCTGAGAATATGGTATTGATGAAGACTGATGAATGATATAGTTTCTGCACATGGCAAAGCAATGTCGATTATTTGTGAAACAATAAAGTCAAGTTGCGATGATTACGATGTAACTGAAAAGTTGACGATCTCACGTAAGTTCATTTTTTATGACAATTTATATTATATCATTCAATCTGGTTTCTGGAAATAGACTTCCTGCATATTTTTCGATTGAACCTGGTATAACATATACGAGTTACACAATTATCCCTTAGCTATCACACACCTTCCAACTCCCTTCTTCACAATAGTATTTACTGTGGGGAGTATAGCGTATATTAGCCTCTCCCTTGAAATGAATTGTTTCCTTACTTTTTGCTACAGTGCAATCATATTTCCTTCACGAATATTCAAAGAGTTTTTAATATTTTCTGCAACTTCCCGTGTACTGTGCAAGAAAGAATTCCACGTCCCTATTCTTGCCGGGACCAGTGCTTAGCCGTCCGAGGCAATGGTCTCAAGAGTAGCAGCACGGGAACGAACTCGCGTTCTGTCCCGTACCCGGAAATCTAAATCCGACAGCTGTTTCTGTTATCGCATGGCACAAATTCCTTTTATGGTCTCTGCCACCATGCGCCCCATCGGCTTCTGTGAAATGAAACACAAGAACAGTATATTTAAATACAAAATTATAACATCAAATAATAATACAAAATAATATAAATAAAAATGTATAGTTTAGTTATTTCAACGATGTTTTGTGGAATACTTGATAATACGTCCTGTTCCATATTACTCTTCTTTGTAACAAAATGATAGACGCACAGTAACAGCGTGCTACCTGAGTGTTCATCATACAGAAAATCAGATGTCTACTTATTTTGAAATATTCCGTGCTACTAGTTTCGTCACATCATGATAACCTATTGGCCACCCCTGGCAGCAGCCTACTTTCACAGGTAGAGAGATCGCCGTGCTCTTTTGCCAGAATGTGCTGTCGTTGACATTCCTTGTTCCAAGAAGAAGGTAGTGTTACAATTCATGTGTTTATTGACAGGACTGGAAGTTGCGTCTATGAGGACTACCTCAATTCCCGGTAGATATTTCTTTTGAAGTTAATTAATATAACATGCATTTAATTAAATTACTTTTGTGTACCTATTTTCCTTTTGTGTACCGAATATAATGAAATACACAATTTCTTTTCCATTTCTATATCATATGAAAGAGAGAACTATTTCGTACGACAATTTCAGGTGAATGCTTAATAGCAGACTTCCACTTATAACTTATCAGATAAGCCAAATAAATACCTACAATCTGAGAGAGCTGGCACTGAATAAGTTCAAGTACACTCTTTTGTAGGAAGAAAGAGAGGTGGCAAGGAGAAAGAAATGACGAAAATAAAAACCGAAATAAATGAACTCTCTATAAGAGACGCGTCAGATCGTCTGTGTGCTTCAAAGAAAACTTGTAGCGCAATGGAAATCTGGAAAGTGACCTTTTGGAAAAGAATGAAGGGTGTATGTATTAATATCACTTTATTCGCGACTTGGCAGACCTCGGAAATGTCAGGAGAAGGAAGAAGAACGCGAAGTTTGGATGTGGCTTGGGTAAAGAAAGAGTATGTAGCAAACAAGAAAAAATAGTAATATTAATCTACTGGTAGTAACGTGTTGAGAATATCCATGTGTGTATATTCATGAACGATAAATATTTTGGGAGCATTAGTTTTAATATTAATGCGCGTTTTGTTACGCAATGAGGTGGGTGAAATAGCGATGAGCAGGTACTTTACTCACCAGTTTACATAATCAAATAAAAGAATACAATTAAAACGTTCCAGAAAATTATTATACAAATAGAAAATGTTGAAAAATGGGTTAGCGAGATAATAGTTTTCATCAATTGAATGATCGTTACTAAATACAACTGATGCGGGCATCAAGTATAATGATGGATTCATTTATTGTACACCAATAAATGACATCATTATGTTTCTTTACAGCTATTATTTATGAATAATCAACTCGCAACTGCGTGCAACTAGTGACACGTGTGCTAGGCATAGATTTGCCATCCTAGCCTCGACCACAACTCGAGTCATAGTTTTCGGATACAAAAAGAATTATAATAATTGTGTATTTGAAAATATAATAAAAGTTAGATAATATCCCGTATATGTCACGTTCTACTTTCAGACTCTGCTGATTTTGCACATAAATTTAAATGAAAACTGCAAATTTAAGTGGAAATAAAATGTTCAAACGTCGCGAGCTTTTAATGACAAAATATACACTGTTCGTCCATAAAAGGTCTTAAGTCACGCATTATTGATTTAATTTAATTATGTAATGGACGTTAATTGTAGTAGAATTAAATGATAATTCCTTTATAAATTAAACAAACTTTTTCACATATTAATTAGAGAATATTATTATTACCAACTTATTACATACGCAAATTAAATAATTTGTATAAAATAGTTTACAATATCTCTTCTGAATTGTTTCTCGTGCTAAATGAATGTATTTTTATACTGACTATACAATACAATGTACCAGGCGCTATCAATCATATATAAACAAAATATGTTATCTTAAGTACAGTCTTATGTATACACTAGATTTACTTTATATATTTTTTGAAAAACAATTTTAGGATATTTTTGTCATGAAAGTGTAATTAAAATAATTTAGATAAAAATAACATTTAATCAGTAAAATAGTTCCAAAGATGAAAAATACATAAAATACTGGATTTTTAAACTTTCTTAAACTACGAAATAACATCTGTACTTTAAGTGCAGAAATATATTCGAAGTATTTATATATATATATATATATATATATATATATATATATATATATATATATATATATATATATATATATATATAATATATTAAATTCATTAATTTATCAATTTTAATACTTCCTGCTTTACAGATACATCAGATTAATTGAAACAAATTGTAGTCTTAAATAATCCCAATAGAATTTTTGGCAAAATACATTGAGAGCTTCTATCCTCAAGAGAACATTCACCTGCAGATCTCTAAAGTCCTCTCCACTGGTAGTATCTCGATCTACTGTTCTCTAGGGAAGTTTAATTACAGTCTCTTCGTGATATCTCCGGCAATCAATTTAATCCAACTCTTCCCTTTGCTTCCCAATGGAGAGCTATCCGCACGATATGGAAAAGAATTATTACTTCCCTATCGAATTTGGAATTACTGTATTATTTGCGCTCGGGTGTTCTTTTGATATTGCCAGATCTATTATTTTAGTATTTAAATTGGTGAATTTTGAGGCAAGTTGCGTAATTTAATTTAAAGTATGTAAATTTCACTAATTTAGAAGTGTCACATTGCTATAATTAAATTCAGTTTCCATCGTTAAACCGTATTATTAAAGTTTTACAGTTTTTTTATAGTTTCAAATTTTTTCTTCAGTATTATGTCAGTTACACATCCAATGAGTTAAATGCATGTGGACTGACATTTCTTTTTTGAAAATTTTGCTGCTAATTTCTTATTAAACAAATACACTTCATAGCTTATATAAGATAAAATCTCTTAACTATAACCTACAGTAATGCAACTTATAATGAGATTTTGAAATAAAACTGTACTGAAGAGGTGAATGCAACGAATCAGATGCAGTATATTAGCTACGTTAGATTTTGGTTGAAATATGAAGAATTATTACCATTATTACCAAGAAAGAGAGTGTTTAACATTTTCATGGTGTCAACTTTTTAAATGAAGGTATTGTTATATGTTGGTTTGATTGACATCTATTGAGGATTTTACCTGATTGTTTTTTATAATATAGAAAGCGTAGAGTACGATTTTGAGGAAGTATATTGAATCGTGAGAAATATGCTAAGTAAAGGCTACCAAGAATAATAAATAGATAACTTATGGTCGTATCATCACGTAGTTAAGTTTAATTCATGAACTTTTTAAAAGTGCTTTAGGTCATGAATAAATTGTAAGAAGAAACCTAGTATATACGGCTGTACCTCTAAACTGCAGGAAGAATTTATTTTAAAATTTAGGAGTATTGGAAGAGAATGAGTCTAGATCTATTTAAAGACGGTGTGCAAACTGGTGTTCATAAAGGAAGAAACCAAATTCATTAATTCAATTAGCCCATTCCGTATTTGTCGGTACAGGTCGACGAGAGTGAAATTCACTTGTGAACCAAGTTGTCTTACGCACTTACGAAAGACGTTTATTTATCCAAAAGCATGCTCTTTCTACGTTATTTTGAATCATAAATTCAGAATAACGTATTCTATGTGTTATGGCGAAAATAAAATAATTCAAAATCTCATTATAATATAATTATATGTTACCCAGAGTGTCTGCATTTTAAAAGTTATTTAAAAACAATGATTGCATGTTATTATGTACACCAGCTAGTGGTAAAGGTTTCTACACTTATTTCACGCGTATTTTGAGTAGTGATTAATATTTGACTACCAGTGTATAATAATCTATACAAATAAAAATGTATGTATGTTTGTGTGAAATGTCCGGCATAACCTTGAAACGCCTGGAGCAATTTGAACCGAACTTGGTACACAAATAACTGACTATTGAACGACAAAACACTGCGGGGGTAAGACAAACTTAGTACCTTTGGAGGTGGAAAAGAGGCGACATGAAAAAATGATCGAAAACGACATATGTTAATAATGAATACATGATTTTGAAGACCTCTGAGAGGATTAGGCCACGCCCACTGCAGCTTAAGTCCACGAATAGTCCCATGGATGAAATACACCCTTATTACCCCGTAGACAGAGAGTAGGAAGTAAATATCAAGAAAAACCTCGATATTAGTTGACACCCAAAGCTGTCGTGGCCACTGAAATGAATAGTGACACCCCAGTGCCGCGGAAGTTCACAATCTGAACACATGGTGAATACTGCACCCGTATCACCCCATGGGTGGGGGTGGGAATAGGATGGCAAGTATAAATATTGAAAATCGCCGATACTGGTGTTGAATATCGTTCTTGGGACCACTGTAATGAACACTGACATACCCAATGTCGCTTAAGTCCACGATTACTCTTCATGGGAAAAAATACTCCCTTTTAATGGGAGTGGGAAAGGAATGGAATATTATGGAAAAAGGAAATGCAAAATTAATGGAAAATTATCGATGTTAAAGTTCAGTCTTGAGGTTTCAGGGTCTCTGAAATGCATAATAACATTTCCGAGACACACAATCTTCTCGGAGGGACCCAAACGTGACGCGGTTATTGAATCGGAAAGGTCACTGGCGTGGAACAGCAAAAGAGAAGTTGAAGGACGGTTCCAGAGTTCAAAATCAGCCTACGTACACCCCTAAGGAAGGGGTTGACAAGTAAAAATTGTCGTAAATTACATAAATCAGTGACGAATCCAATGTTTACAGTGTCACTGAGTGTCTTTATTGATATAGTCTAGGTCTAAATTCAATACCAATGGCAATGGGACACCCTTTGCGAACTTAAACGAGGTGAGAAAGGGAGTGCCAAGAAAAAAATAATTGCAAAGGTTCAATTTGGATCGGATTCATGGTTTTCAGAGTTTCTGAGTTGAATAATTATACTACCAATGTAATTTGGTTTCAGTCCAACCAGTACGACATCATAAAGAGGGAAAGGTACAAGATATGTAAAAGTTATGGAAAATGGAAAACTACCAAGACGGGTTTCGAACCCATAGTTTTCATGGATTCTCAGATAAATAATTATATTTCTGACGCCGTTATGTTCAAGGTCAGACTAAACGGGGTGCATGAGAACCCTAGAGTAGAAATTCCTAGAAATTCCTAGAGAGAAGATTAAGATAGAAATTCAATAAAACTCTCGCGATAAATTAGCTGTAATTTATTGTCATTTTTAATTATAGAAAGTATTGATTTTTTTATGTTATGCAGTACACATCATTTTGAATTTTGAATTAATAATAAAATTGTCTTAATATTTAACCTTAATATGGATTAATGCTATTAAATATTTTTAGCAATATAATTTATTTGGTTAGACCTAATATTGTATTGTAATTTAATATAAATATTATATATTAGTATTAATTACCACTGTACTATTATAAATTTAAATATATTTAATACCATTATGAAAATTGATGAAAATGATATTTGATAATTTATGGTAATGATAGTTTTAAGTCATAAATTTATAAGTTTAATCTTGTAATTTAAAATGTAATGTTATATCATTCGTGATATGTTGTAATATAATCTTTTAAATAACAAATTTCGTATTTTATATAATTATCGTGTATCACACACATAAAGTAATATTTGTTCGGCCATCAGCCGTCATCCTAATTGAATTTTTTTCTGGGTTTTCCTCAATTGCTTATTTTGAATACCGGGATAATCACTAGTTTGATACCCCAGAGTAGAGTAATTATATAGTCCTCCTACATTTGTGGTATAATTTCTGTATATGTTCATGAATGCATATATTTATGTATGTAATGTTATTTTATGATTGTATTGTTATTTATGTATATATTATTTATGTATATATTATTATGTATTTATTGACGTTGGTAAGGTGGAAGAGCAGTCCTGATGGCTTGAGTCTTACCACAAAATAAAAGTGGTGTTATTATTATTATTATTATTATTATTAGAGGAGCTGGGAAGGGAAGACACGTTATTTTTTTTCAAACAACCGATATTAGTTTCGAATCCATAGTTTTCAGAGTTGTTGAAGATGAAATATAATACCCCCAATGCTTTTTAAATTCCATGTTCAGACCGTAGAAGTGAAATTTTGTACTAGGAGTGACGTGGGACGGGAGTGTCATGAACAAATAATACAGAAATACTAACTAGGATTGTATATTGTTAGCGTTACATATTAGAAAAAAACAATGGAAAACTACTAATAGGGTCGAATCTAGTTTTATTGGTCGTTGAAATGAATAGATTCACTTCTAATGTTTTGTAATGATACAGAAATCATGGAGGTGATGGGAAACATCCCTTTATCAAGAATAGGTGGAGTGGTGAGAGGGTATGTAAAGTAATCGAGAACATTCGATATTAGTTTCGATTAAATAATTGTCGGGGCCGTTTAGATGTGAGAAGATGCCGTTTAAAAACAAATTCAGCACTAATAGGGGTGAAATACCCTTGACCTTCTAGGGGTGAAGTAGTGTCGTTAAGCTAATGGGTGGAGGTCTCGATTGTATTTAAGTGTTCGTAGAAATGTGTTTAAAATAGTCGAACAGAAAAAATTCAAGTCTGAAGAAAAATCTGGAAATTTCATGTTCGAAATATCAGAGTTAAATGCAGTATAGTGTCAACCTCGGATATTATAGTCGCTTAATTTGGGTGTCCAAAAATAGAAATACTATGTATGTGTAAGTCTTGGGCGATGATGTCACATTCAGTACATCTTAATTTCAGTAATATCACCTTTTCGAATCCTAGGCTTTGGAATGAGGTGGATAAAACTCAGAATAGAAGCGAGTGATTTTCATTACGAATGTGGACAGTATTCTGACGTAAGTGTAATAAAAAGAAATAATTGAAAACTCAACTATTATAAAATAAGAACAAAAATGATGTATAATGTATGAAAAGGTTCGTGCTCCCGGGCAACTCCGGGTTCACTCAGCTAGGAGTTTAATATTTGACCATAGTGTCTTCGTAATGGTTATGGAGATTTACGTCAAGAAGTCACTCTCCAATATTCTTGAAAAGTCTAACTCTTTTTTATGAATAATAATACTCAACAGAAGTTGAATTATTATCCAACTTAAAAATAATTTATGGCAGAAAATACTGATTTGGAAGTTGAAACCGAATATTTATTTATTTTTAAACGTTTTTAACTGCTTATAAAATTCCTTGGATAGAAAGAAAGAAATTTGTCCTGATCACATATCTTTTTCATTTGCACAAAAAAAATGGAATAATTCTTTTAAAATTCTTTAATAATTTTTGTCTACTATCATTATTAAATAATTTGTATAAAAGACCTTCTTAAACCCTATAAAGGACTTTGGAGTTTAATCAATTACTTTACACTTTCCATCCATGAAATAGTTAATTCAACTTTTTACAAGCACTGATGGCTCAGATAGTATTTAATTTTTAGATTTAAAAAATATAACACTGAAAATGCTTATCTGCGTTTGTCAGATAACTGAATGATATTACAACTAATTTAATAAAAGTTGTATAGCCATAGGATTAAACAAGACTCAGTCCTAAATTAGATAATTTTGAGTGTACATGAGAAATTTCAGAGTAACATTTCCATGTTCTCAACTTTGGCAGAGGTGGTGCTGACAGCTGACGCGAGGTTGCCATGCAGCGCTTCGGCGGCGCATCGCCGCGTCGGGGGCTCCCCTCACACAAAAGCACGCGTCCTCCGCTCGCGGGCGGACAGGAGGATCCACAAAGCGACGGGCGTTTCTCAAGTATGCGTCGCCGGCAAGTATGTTGGCCAACCAGGAATGTGTCACGGAATGTTCCATTTCAAAAACCGAGAAGGACCACTTCCGACCATCCCACCCCACTTTCTCAAACCCTCCTCGCTACTCTAGACTTTCACCTTGCATCAACTTGTTTTAGTCATCCTCCGCTTTTGTATTCCTTTGTTACAAGAAAATCATCTTTTAAGTAATTCGTGTAAAAATGTAAACTTCATTTTCCCACTTGTCGATTCGTTCTATATAACAATTTAGTTTTGATCTTTCTCTCGAAGAACGTTGGTATAAATTAATACACCATGTCCCAGAAAATTTTCGTTCCTTTTCTGTGTAACTGGACGGAGCATATCAAACTAAGATCATTAAAAGATGAGTTGAATATTTCCTATTGTTTCATGTTTCACCTTTATCTTTCAAAGATAACAGCATTTAAATATTACACCAATTAAACATGTTCAAGTAATTTATTTGTTGCTTGACTCTTTGAGTTCTAACAAATGACAGCTCTGTTGCGTCATACGTTTCATGGTAATAAACAATATTCATAGAGAATTGTACTTGAGTGACGAAGTGCTCCATTGTGTATTATCATATACTATCCATAACTGTTCTTATGTCATATTTGCATTGTTAACGGTAAATGTGAAACAGGGTGAAACTTGCCTAGAACTATAGCAGATGGGGTAAAGTAGTATCTGCTATATTATATAGATCAATAAATTAGTCAAAAACATAAAGAAAAGTAAACGTTAATATTATCATACAGAACGTAATTTACATTTAATTGCTGCTTGTACGATTTATTTAAATCTTTCTTCTTCTATATTTAAATCTTTCGTGTGTTTATTTGAATACGTCAACTTTTCTGAGTTATTCTCACTCTCCGCTTCAACCACCTCTTAGTTCTTATTGCATCTCTCTTTCCCCAAAACTCTGCCTCCATATCCCTTTCTGGAACCGTCCTTCAACTTCTCTTTTGCTGTTCCACGCCAGTGACCTTTCCGATTCAATAACCGCGTCACGTTTGGGTCCCTCCGAGAAGATTTTTGCCCTTTCCGGTCTGCCGTTTTGGGACGTGAAAAGTCCGGTTGCGTTGTTGTCTGTACGGTGTACGTTTTCTTTCGTGCTTTGCGTTCAGTAGAGGGAAGTCTTTTCATCGATTTGTTCTGTTCTCTTGCCAAATGCTGTTTCGTGAATGAGGGGAAATTGACTTACCATTTATTAAGGAGTTCAGAAGAAATTTTATTGTCTTGTCGTGATGTAAATTTTTAACGAGTTGGTTCATTATTCAGATTTAGATTCCTGGCATACTAACCGTATTATTAAATGGTTGGCGCATAGTTTATTTATGAGATGTTGAGTTAATCCATCGTACTACAATATTTAGAAATCTTCTAAAATATTAGAATTACAAAACTTTCTACATGAGTCAGTTTTTGACAAAGATACAAATATAATCCATACTAAAAAGTCCAGCCATTTGATTCATTAAATTTATAACATATATTACATTTGTTTTAAAAATATAGAGCTAGTATTACGAATCAATTCAGGTAAGAAATAGGATCCTCGAATTTTGATCATGTTCTTCGGGGAGATATAAACTGAAAACTACAGAAAATGAAATATTTATTAATGAATCTTTGTAGATGTTGTCGTAGTTCTCATTTCACTGATATTACAAAAAACTATTAATAAACATTTCACTTACGACCACATGAAATTGTTCTTAACAAACACCTGCTTAAGTCGTCATTTTAATATAATGTTAATATAACATAAACAGTAAACTTGTAGTCACTAATTTAAAACAATATAATGAAATCTTTAGCTTGACATTTTTAAGGTTATTTTCTCAGTTGAAAAGATTTCTTTCGATGTTTTCGAAAATTTTTATTCTAATACATCCTCCATTAACGCCTTCCCACAAGTAGAAAATTAAAAGGACATTTATTGAAATGATTATAATAAATATCCTCCATGTAAAAATAAATTATTTATTAGTCATACCGAAACATTTAATAAGTTTAAACAGTTATTCATGCGTATTTGCTTATGATACAGAATATAATTTTAAAGATAAAATGAAAAACTTTAATAGTTTGTACGTACAATTGACACAATTATTCAGATCTTGTTCAGTAAAGAAATTCACATACTTTTCAACGTTTCAGATGTTATTTGCCAAAACGTTGACGTTTTAGTCGTTTTCGCCACGTTATTCACAGAAATCTGACTTTTAATTTAGAATACAGTGTTCAGGAAATATCATTATAACCAAGAGTTCAAAAATATATGAATATTGAAAAATATTCTCCTACTTGTATAATAACATTGTAATCTAATAAACGAATTTAAAACTGATTTTATTTGTGGGGCTTTACGGCTCGTCGACATCTAGGTCATTGGAGCCCTAAAATTCTGTACAGGTTGGGAAAATGCAGTTACGCACTAAGGAGAGCCAACATGACTCTCTCCGCGTGTGGGATTCGCCGAATGACTCGACCATACCCACCAAAGTACCCTCCTGAATTACAATATTTCAAAACATATCTCAAAACCAAAAATCAAAAAATTGAGGACAAAAAATGAGTAAGGGACACAAAATGAGGAAAATGAAAGATACCCTAGCCCTAATAGCGTCGGGATCGAAAAGATAAAGAGGTGACCCAGGAAGGTCAGGAAAGATAAAGGAAGGAGTCTGGCACAAGTAAGTGGAAGTAATACCAGACTCAGCTCGGGGCTCCGTGTTTGCCAAACACGTACTTACTGGATGTAAGTCCCCTGGGGTTAAAACTGGTATATTGTCATAAAACAAACAAATAAATTTTCTTATAACAAGATAACAAACAAGAAATAACCATAACATTCATAAAAACAATTCTTTTGAATTCTTTAGACAAATAAATAGTGAAGAAACAAAACTAGAATAATTAAAATGATCAACTTCATATTTGAGATAAACTTTCCGTCTTGCAGTACTTGTAGACAATTTAAAATGTAGCATTTCAGATATAATAGACTTGATATAAACTGTATACACAAATTGTAGTTAACAGTTTTTTTTTTACTTCTTGGAACATAGAACAAACCGTACATTATTGACACGAACCAAAGGACACCAAAAAATATTAACATATAACATTATATCATATCACTACGCTGTGTAGATGAAGACCATTCGATAGATTAGGGTAATGTTAGTATATTAGATCAGGTAACTATTTTCAAAATTTCAAATTATTTCAAGAACGTTTTATGTACCGTACTATACTCATTACAAATGCTTTTGTTTCATGACGATTTCCATAAAGTAAATCAAATAGTGGTCAAACTGTGTGAAGCGTTATTTTTTTCTACTTAAAATGTAGTTTATAATAATACAAAAATTTAGGAACATTTCAAATTTAATTTGTTCAAGGCGTTTTTGTAAAGTGTATATTTTCCCCCATGATTTCAAATAACCTTGAATTCCACTATCATGAAAAAAAGGTACTTATTTCGAGGAACAATGGTAGAATAGATCAGATATAGAGGAGGGGTAGATACATATAAACACTAGGAGAAGGTTGTCGAGAGGGAACCATTAAGTTCACGCATCACTCGGGGAGAGTGCAGTAATCGTTTGAAGTCACGTAACGTTGTCGCTTAGCTGACGATCAAGAAGTTGGGAAAGGGAATTTCTAATTTACACAAAGAGGGATTGACCAAAAATTTCCAGGTGATTTCAAAAAATTATACTTAAATGGAAACAGAAAATATAATTGAGACAATTTGTACAGCGTATTAGTGTTTTGAAATCTTTGGGTGTGTTAAATTATAAGGATAAACTCTATTTAACTATTTTTTCATAAATACATTTTACATACACAAGAATGTAGTAAAGATATACTAGATCTTAACAGTTTTTAATTCATAGTAGTTTTTAACGTTACATTTTTAAAATAAATGTTCAACCTTGCATTAATTTTTGTAAATATCTTGGGTTCGTTTGAAATATACTAACTTCAAAAACTAATGTTTTCATTTTTAGAAGAAATATATCACTACTAAAATATCCATTCTCAAAATGTTGTGTAGTTTTAATTATTTATCATTTCCTCATCAAAGTGATCAATTTATCTTCAGTCAGGGGTATTTGAACTGTCTTCCATATCATCTGAAAATATATGTTTCTGTGACACGATAGTAGTAGTTCACAAACTCTACACGAGTGTTTTACGAATCATAAAGAAGTTATTGTAGATAGTACTTATGTAATAAATTATGACGTGGAGTAAGATCGCAACATTACCATTCGCTGAGTACATCTTAGATACTGCGATGCATCGTGAACTAAACACTATTAATTCCGTGGGAAAGACAAATTGAAAACAAAACACTGTTTTGTTTGCTCAGTGGAAACTCGCTGTCTTGGCCAATGGAAATAAGTCACTGAGGTGTAGTTTTGGAGAGCACGAGGGCTGTAGGCCAAGAGGCTACCATGCCTTCCCCTCCGCGAGTCGAGTCGCAACCGCCCACCTCGTCGCTTACAGTCGTCTCCGCTGCCGCCGCCACCGCCGCCGCCGCCGCCGTCCCGTGATGGCCTCGCTGCCAGTCACGGAGGGTCGCAGGTCACTGCAAGTTGCACGCGAACACTCACCCGCTCCAACCCTCGGGACGCGGTGGAAGGAGGGATACTATTATGTACGGAAGATCGCTCATCCTTCATAACGAATTGGTCCTCTCTGACTCAATTTTAAGCACATCCCCGAAGCTCGTATTCTTGTTCACTCATAACTCATCAAAATTATGGACGTTTTTACATTTAATTCGAACCGCATATTGATTATGGCAGTATGAGCAAGTATGAAAATAGAAATTTTCAAAACTCGGAAATTAGCTTAGAAAATCAACTTTTACAACACTTATTAGTTCAATCTAATAAACGAGAGGATATAGTAAGTAAAAATATTGTTGCTTATTCTTGTTCACTTAAGCTATTCTAATTTCCAAAATGAATATAAAATTATGATAATTAAAAATTTCCAAATATGTACTCTCGACCACATCAAAGGGTGAAAGTGATGTTAGTTAAAACATAAATTGTAATTTGAATACAAAAATAGAAAATTACATTCACATTTTTTTGCAAGGATTATCTTTCAATTTCAGTTTCGCGAAGTTTCAAAGACAATATCCAAATTCACTTAGGTACTACTCAAGAAACATTAACTAACCGTTTTGACACAAATGAGTTACATGTGTACGCAAAAGTTCATTTTTAGGAAGAGCATATTCTAATTCAAAATATTACGAAGTTGAACTTAAAATCTCTCAGTAAAGTGAATTGAAATTTGCAACTAATTTCGTAATGCTGCAATGAATTTAAGTAATAATGTTTGGTTAGAATCTCTAAGGATTTACTGAAAAACTCGTCCGGAATTTCAGTTATGAATATGGTCTTGCATGTGATCTATGACAAGTTGGTTAATCTTGCTTCACACTTCAACGGATAGACACCTCTTTTCTTAGGTGAATATTCTCCATCCAATGTTGCCAAGGTGCTTGAGGCATTTGTAATATAATCCTAGAATGGTATAAAGATGCATAGATTGTCCCCCAATCTTGGGAAGATTTACTAATAAATTCATTGTAATGATATTTAAGAATATGGTATTGGAAATGATTAATTCTATGTTATCTTTTTATGTATAGAAACTTTCTCATATGAATAACGTGGGGTAAAACCATTAATTGGAGCTGTAAGCTTTCAGGTTAGTCATTATGCATCCCCATTCACAAGCTCTAATTGCGAGTGCTCACGAGCATTTCGTCCATCGCTGCCACCAGCCATCTGGAATCGAGTGCCCTTCCAGTGGGGTTTTCGCCTTCGTGAAGTACCCTGTTCTCACCTCCCTAATGAAGATGCGCCGACGAAGATTAATAGCGCGTTTTGCGTCTAAAGCGTAGATGGTTATGTCCAGCTTCATCAGTTGTTACTGGACGATAAGGTTCATTCATCGAAAAGCAACTTCATATTAATCACAGTAAGGATAATTTTAGCTCCTACATAGTTAAAGATTCCCTTTTAAACCCTTTTTGCATTTTTCCAATGAATTTCAGACAAGAAACGCAATACTGCTGATCATAAATATGTAAGCCAATATCGTGTCTTTTTAATGTGATTAATGTGTATATACATTGTAATTCAATATTATCGGACGATAGAAAGTAGAAATTACCATCATCATACATTTTTTGCATTTTCTCAAATCAAATGTTTTTATTGCGTTTTAAAGAAAAACAGAAGAAGAAGAAATGGAAGATAATATAAGGCTAGTATTTATCATATTTTCACGGAAAAATAATTAAAAAATCAAAGACGTCTGAATGTTTTAAATGCCACCACTTTTTTCCTTAATACAAAAAATAAGTAGATGATTTAAATAGCATTTAATTCACTTTTCTGCATGAAATCGTTACTAAAGACGGTCGACATCATAAAAACATCTGAAAATTTCGTGCACAAGGTTAGTTATATGGTTTATAAAAAGCTTTCTCTCGGAATGATAGCAATCTAACGTCAATTAAAGTGCTATTACTGAGATTTACCGTAAACACCAATGATTGAATACGTGACTAAAATTGCTTTGACAACCTTGTGGCCCTACCTCTAACTCTACCATCAAGTAAACGACACGCAATCGGAAAATAAATTGTCTCTTGAAGGAAAAGAGAAATTGCGTTAGAGAAAGATTCAAAACCATTTACCGTTCCGATAAGTGGAATCTGGAAATTAATCAAGAAATTCCGTGTACTTTATGATTTCTTAGATATCGAAATGAAAGTTGATAATGTAAGAAGAGATAGTTTGAGGATAATACAGCGACTGAATTATTACAAGAAAGTGGATACGCTAATATTTGACAAGAATAACTCGACGACATTATAAAAAAATCAACTGTTTCATTTACAATACTGGCTTTCAGTTGGTCATATCTGTGCTCAAAATGTGTTAGTATGATCTTGTAAAATTTATTTATTATTACAATTATTATTTATTATTATTTATTATATACAATTTATTATTTAATACAACAAACGTGTTTCCAAAAATAAGAAAACAAGAATAAATCTGCTGACGCGCAATAGCTTTATATCTGAGCGACCGATCACTGCTCTGAGTGTAAAATTTACAATCGAGGTTTTTGAACAATTTGATGATTTTTCACTCCAAACAAATCAATCGTCCGTAATTGTGTCATTTGTGCCACAAAAACCGATCCATGTAATTGACCGAATGTCAAAACCTGAATCCAAATGACATCGATACTGAAGTGCAGATTGTTAAGGATGTTCAGTTGGTTACTCATATACGTCAATCACTGTTTATTATTTCTGTAAAATAATAATTATTAATAAGATAACGTTACGTAAAAAATATTTTATATCACATACGTTTATCTTAAATGAACCAGTTATGATGTGTTGGCTCATCTCTAGGATTTTTTTCGACATACCAGATTCAACGGATTGAAATAAGTAATGCAAATTTGAATCCTCAACATATCGTAGAGAGTGTAAGAAATATTCCTAATGCTTTTTTAAGAAGGCACTTTATAAGGAGAGTTTTCGTAATGATCTCTACGTGAATGATGTACACGCAGTCATGTTCAGTATAGGAACTGTCATTCGTTTCAATTTGAGTACTATTAACCTTAATGAAAATCGATGTGAAGTCAAACGTGATCCAGAAATGTTTAACGTAGTAAATGTGGTTTCAAATAATATTCCTTAAGTCTGGAATATACAGTTGACATGGCAATTTTTATATTTTAGTCAAGTCAAATTAGTCAAGAACTTAAAATAAAATGCTAAAAAGATGAAATACTAGAGTTAAATAATCCACTTAACTCAATTCTAATGAACAAAAAAATTATATTGCAATATGAATTATAAATATCTAATGTTTCCGTGATAATGTAAGATTAGTACTTCAGATTTCAATAACAAATATTTTAAAGTATTATGAAACTATCTTCTTCTCTACTGAACTAGTCATTTTTGAGAAGAAAATTTTTATTAAAAATGACCTCCCTTTTTTATGCAAATTTTCCATTCTCGAGTTGCCCATAAACCTCGATGAAAGTAGATTCGAGCTGAAGATCGTTGCTTCAAGTGCTACGCAAAGATGATGTCTCAGCAAGCGTAGTGAACTAAGAAGGCAATGTGTCAGGACTCTGCCACCGCAGGGAAATCGGGTGGGAGACAGGAGAGCGGACGGTGCAGAAGAGCTGCGAGGTGATCATTATGTCTCTGGCACCGCCACCGTCGGGGCTTAGGCAAGCGCACAGGCAGCGCCGCCGCAGGGACATCGCGTACTAAAAGACAACGCCCGCTCATACTCAGGTTCTGTTTATTATTATAAATTATTTTTAAATTGTTTCTTTCTCGTAAAAGAATCATTAAATTACTTTCTCTCTGTACAACTGCTGCACTTCAAGAAAACAAAGCAATAAAAAAATAAATTAAAAAAAACCGATAAACTTGCACATTTCATTCTATTGTATCAAAGTTGAGCCAGTTACAATACAGAGAAAAATTCGTAATATGAAGGCAAGAAAACTCTTAAATTATTTACTTGAATTCACATAAGTTAAAAATTTTCTAGTGCATTTCTTTGATGTTATAGACAATGTCATTCAGTGCTGAAGATGAAACCCGTGAACAGCAAGTTAATTTGTGCAAAGCACAGTTGGTAAAATATTCGTTGGATCGCGGGGGCGTGTAGTAGTATTGTCATTATTAAATATTTTTTCAAGGTAAAAAAATAACTTTAAATATATGAGTGTAGTTGGATACTTATCCGTAAAAAGATGTTAAGTGCCAGATTTGTGAACATAAAGTTATTGAAAATCTTATATCACACATTTGTGTTCCTTTATTCTGCAATCTTAAAAGAGGGGAACGAATTGTACAAAATGGATGTTGAAGTGGAAAAGAATAAAAAAATTGTGAAAGGTGCTTCGTCTACTCTTATTTTCATAGATATATGTGTTACTTATTCTTTCCAGAGCTGCCTATAATTCTTTTTAAGCTCTTTCTTAGGAAAATAAGTTATCTTAACCTATAGATCCTTCTTTTCTGTCGTTATTGACTTCACTGATGAGATAACTTGGAACATTGCAGACTGTACGTCTTTCTCATGTTCTCCTTTCTTCAGTTTCGGAACTGTATGGCCAATGTCAAGCTTGCTATAAGATTTTTTCCCTTCTACACTTCCCTAGATGACAGAATTATGTTTCTTTATTCCTTTCACTTGAAATCCATGAGTACAAAACTAATGAATGGCGCATTGTCCCTCTCTTATTAAATCGACCAAGAACTTTGCTTTGCAGCCATTTTGTCATGGTCTTGGTAACTCTGTATTGCCTATTGTGGACTTTGCCCTATTGATATGTAACGTATTATGGCTTTTGCACCTTTCTGGTGCAATATCTCAACTAGTCAATTATGATGAGAAAAAATTTGTAATGGATGAATTTGATCCCATACAGCCAATTTTGTTTTGTAATGAACTTAAAATGAAATCGTAGAACGTTAAAAAAAGATGTCTGAATAATGTCTTTAAGCTCAAAGTTTTCATTGCATAATATACCAAGGATGTGAAGACTACGAAAAAAACCCAGCTAAGGTTGCTTCCATACATAACATTCAATGTACATAACATATGGTCATATAATAACAAATTGTCAGTTTCCTGCTGATGAAATAGTTTAACATTCAGCAATAAATGCTGCCTGAATAAACTGTATTAAAATATATTAAATCTCTCATAAATGAATGACTACAAAATTGAATATATCTAATTTAATTGGCTCTCAAATTACGAGCCATTAATTATAAATCTTCATAAGCAGTATTACATTAACTTTTTAGATCCTTCCCATAGTAATGGTTTCCAGATTGAATGAGACTCCAGAAGAACAAACAAAAAGGATACTAAAACATGTAAGGACAGTTAAGAAGGCATAAAACGAACCGAACTCCCTTCCCCCTCAAAAAAAAATCAACGAAACTATTATCAATGATTAATTTAAGTGAAACAAGAGCGAGGAATACCTTTAATGTTTATTTATCTCACAAGAAGTAGTCTGTATGGCGTGGTTAAGCTGGTCCATGAACCCTGGCGAGAAAACCCAACAATTTTTAACATGGCTGTTGACAAGGTGAACTCTTACAAATTTCTATATCAGTTGCGCGCTCTGGAGGATCTGGACATACCAAGCAAGCAAGTTGGAGCATCAAGTCGAAGGTAAACATCAGAAGAAACTAAGCTCGAGTATTTAAGACGAACAAGAGCGAACAAAAGTGCATGCTATTTTAAAGAACTTTTCGATGATTCGAAACATGCATTTGCACTGAAAAGTGAAGCCCGGAAATTCTTATTATTTTATAATTCATGAGGTTTAATAACGTGTAAAAGTGATTTTATTTTAAGAAATCACTTTTCTAAAAAATCGTTTCAAATAATTTGATACTTATTGAATTATAAACAAAATCAAGCGGGTTGTTGGTTACACAAAACTACATGTCATCAATGGGATGCACTACTCAGATACAACAAATGTCGGAAACTTTTCATTTATTTTTGTTTGAAATAAATTTTTAATGAAACTTTTTCTATTCACATCTATTTATCCTATCGAAAATAAGTAGTGGAGTTCCATTCAAACTAATTTTATGGCATCCATGTATTGGCATTAAGTACAGGTAAATTGACTAGTATTAGGTAGAACCAACATAGCAAACAAATCGTATAAAACACGTCTTAAATATTGATTACACTACGATATTTATGGATTAGTTTCCACGAAAATTCGTGAATGAGAGTTGGTGTTCACTGTGGGGTTAGTATTACTGTCACGTATTACGTAGTTCAGTGTCGTACTGGGGTACATTGGGGAGTAGAACTGACAGTACTTTACTCCCAACTCATCAGAAGGGCCTAAATAAAGTTATCTTTTATAAACGACAAACGTCACAAATGGTTAAATAACTTCACTAATACTTGATAATAGTTTGGGACGTTTACAAGTTGGAGCATGAATAACTCATTTGCCTTCACAGAATATATTCTTTGGAGAATACACAAAAGTTACGTGGGATGGAGTCCCATGATTGAGCCATTAAAACTGCAGTGAAATTCATTATCAGTCACGCCGAACATATTCGCGCTAATGAGGAAGAAATGCGAGCATCAAATTTATATAATTACGATGAATCCACTAACATCTCCTCAAAAGGATTTATGAATATCTTTCTGGAACAAATTTGTCGTAAACAGAGCGCAACGCTTCGTCGCAAACCTTGGCAAAGACCTTTGAATGCGGGGAGGCGTTGAGAGTAGCAAAGACTGCACGATGCAAGGCGAAGAGGGAGGAGGAGAAAAGGAGGGGTGAGGGATGTAAAGGGGTGCAGGGAGTGAGGTGAAACGACGCAGAGGGCGGGGAGGCAGCGGTGGCGACGAGTCCCTACAAAAAGCTTTAGGTCTAGCGCCCTCATTTGCCAATTTAAGCGGTTTCGTCGCCTCCGGCACACACATCCATCACCGAGATCGCACGGAGGAGACCTTACGAAAATACAGAAGAGAGACACGAAAGGACAACGCGTGTTTCTGAGGAAAGGTTGCGCTAATGGAAGAAGGTTAAGGATAAATAAGATTGCATGTCATACGCAAATCAGTTTGAGGAAAAGACGAATGGAAAATAAATTGATTAGACAAAAGAATAATTTGGAAATATGAAGCTGAGTTACCCTTATAATTTATTACTTCTACGTAAAATAAACATCGTTAAAATATATTTTTAAGCAGTGTTTTAGGGAAATTTTAAAAGGGTTCCTGGAAAAATTAAAGAATTTTTTCTCTAATTTTTTGAGTCATCTTGACATCACATGAAAAGAGAGTGAAAGTTAAAACGCTCACTCTGTTTCATACAATTCTATTTGGTATGCATTTTTAATGAGGCAAGATTCCTAGAAACTTGATAGTTTTATTTGAGATTTCTTTAATAATAAACTAGGTTTTAAAATCTAAATACTACAAACCATATAATAATGTTCATTTCAAGCACCATTATCGGGTATCCAACAATGTATATTCCCTGTTGTCTTTAAACACATATTGGATTAAATAGGTTCTAAAATCTTTAAAAGAGCATTTGGTGCGTTTCTGGTCACAATGGGGACCAGAGCGAAGTAATACATTTTAACTGCCAAAGTTCCAACTTTAAGACATACTCAACAGTTTACATCCTATTTATACAGTATAAAGAAAGAATTGTAATCCGTCAAAAAGAAAATCAGAATATCTCAGATCTATGCAAATTGGTTCCAGAAGAGAGGCTTTTCAAGTTTTTGAGATGATGTGAATTGTTCAATATGTATATTTATGTTAATGCGTGAATAATTTTGTTCATCCAATAACTCGCAAACAATTTGTGCATACAACCAAAACCAGAGGATTGACTTTCAATGCACTGGGAATAGAAACATGTTAGAAAAAAAATTTATTCACACTTCATTAACACAACGCGATCAAAATTTAAAACTTTGAAAAATTGAACATAAATGCATTTATTGAACAGTAATTTTTCCGTAATTGTTGTGCAGCAGCGTTCTTTAGATTCAACGACAATTTCTTACATAAGAAAGAGATCTTGGAGACCCCTCTTCCAAGATCTGCATATGAGGCAAAGGCAAAGAAAACATGCTTGTAAATAACATTTAATGAAATCTGTATATGAATGTGCCAATATGTATTTAGGACATTACTTTGTAAGGTTGTGAGGATAATATTTTTAAACATATTAAATTGTTAAATTGGTCGTCTGGAGTCATAATTGAACATGTATGTCTTCTATACATCTAAATAATTTTCAAACTTTTTATGGTTATAAAGCAATTNGATAAGTGCTATTTCCTGTATTATCTGTTTCTGTTTCTCTCGTTTACTATCAAATTGATAAATTATCGACCTTGATAATATAGTAATGTGAACGAAATTACTAAATATCGTATGTTACGTACTGTCAAAACATGTATGATTCTTAAAAAAATGTCTGTCTTAAAAGAAAAACAGATATTTTCACCCGAGGTGGAATGGGCAAATTTATTTTCCTTCATGTGGTAAATTCCTCCATTATGGCAAATCATATCCAATTAACCATTGATCCAATGTAAGATTCTTTCATTACAACATAGTACATATAATGCGTTCACTCGCAGTTGTGCACCGCTCCCAATATCAACTTTCCAAGTCAACATTTCCTTCAATTTTTCAGCAATAAGAACTAATTTCTTCTCATAATTGTTCTTGATCTCCTTCTCGTGTCTCATCCATGAAATTCCTGCATCTTTGTCGCCTTCCTTTCTTCGGTTGTTCTCAGCAGTCATGTAAAATTCCTGAAAAGATGGGAATATATACATTACCTCTTATTTTATATTTGTACCTTTTATTAAACTAACGTTGCAATTTATAATTACGTAATAATGTCAAATTAATCATGTGTATTGTTACAAGATATCCCATGTATTCTCTTAATTGAATATTATTCTATTTTACCTTGTTCCAGTCCACGGGGCTTAATATTCCATATTTAATTCTCTCTAGTCCGGGTCGTAACCCGTACAGGGACATAAATGTGGGATACGCTAAGTCAACGGTCGAGTAAGTGAAGGGATCTTGCATCGTCATAATAGAGCTGTAAAATATGGAAAGAAATATATAGCTTTATTGTAAGACCAATGAAAGTATCTGAAATTGAAAAAAATAATAATTTCAGAATTGCTGTAATGAAATAATAGGCTTACATAATATAAGTCAATTCCGGATATATTCGTCACCTATAACACTTCTTAGTCACTTGCTTCACTAAGTCACTTGCTTCACACGCAGGGATCACTCGCAACACACGTCTCTCCAAAACCATGGAAACGTATCACTCATTCTTAATTTCTAGGCATTCTTGAACTAGTCACATCCAAACAGTATATTATTTGTAGAAATATTTCTATGGTTCCTACGACCTGGCAGTTTGTTCTCACTGATTAATATTAAGGATTATACATTGCATCTATCTTTAAAAATCTTCATAAATCATTTTTATAAACATACTAGCTGAACCACCGTGACTTTGCTCACGTGAATTTTGAAATATGTGTGCAAAATATGTATCACATTTCCATTCCGTAAAATTCTTTCATAGCGGATATATTCGATTTTTTCGTGTCACGCTCTTCTCAACCTTTTGGGGTGTCGTGTACCTCAAGAGGTCTGAAGAATACATTCTGTCATTGGAAATAATTATTCATTTAAGAGTACACAGATACCAAGGACTCTACCCTAACATCGGTTCTTTAAGGTATTTTTCTGACTCGCCCTACCCTTCCTCAGCTCTAAGGATACCGTGCCCTTCGTATGTGATCTCAACTTGAACTTTACGGCATTGGTACTTTTAAATATCTCATACCCTTTAAAATATGGATCTAGACTAATTTTCATTTGTTTATATTTCAAAATTTTTTCTTCATTATTTTTATCCATAACCCCCACCCCCCACCCCGCGAAGAGTGATGGTTATGTCTTTCTCTCAAGAGGGTTGAATTTTGACTTACTCGATATTCGGATTTTGCTATCAACTCAGCGACGCCGAAAATGTGGACTCGTTACTGGTACATGTTCGATAATTTTTTTTTTCATGGCATCCTGTTCCCTGGGGGTGCTGGGGTTTATACGGGCTGATTATGGACAGGCGGCATCGAGAACGTCAGCCTTCCCGAAAACTATTATCTCAATACTAATATGAGTAATTTCGTTTTTTTCCCACCTACTTCCTAAATTCAGTATATTCCCTTTTAGAGAATAACAGTAACTTAAGGAGCATGAAGAATGTTACTCCGCTCATCTCTGTCTAAAAAAATGATGTATTGAAAACCAATATTGATTGTTTTTTATTTTTTT
>NNCF01131587.1:90614-120285 GCA_002313205.1 Laupala kohalensis | reverse complement strand
TAATATGTAACAAAATTATTACAGACTCCCACCATGGATTTAGAGAAAAAAGATCTACTGAAACTGCTCTATTTGCTTTTCTCAATGAAATTTTGATTGCACTAGAGCAGCAAGAAATCCTTGTTGGATTATTCTTAGATCTCACAAAAGCTTTTGATACAATTTGATATAATTAATCATGAAATTCCCCTCAGTAAATTAAAAAAATTTTTTGGAAAGCGGGGAATAGGATACAAGTCATATTTATCTGAAAGACAGCAAATAGTACAAGTATCCTACCAACATGAAAATCAAACAAAACATCACCGGTCTCAGTCCACTCATGTCACCTACGGAATTCCACAGGGCTCCACCATGAAACCCATACTATTTCTTCTATATATTAATANATTAATGACATCCCATCCATCATCAAAAACCACAAAATTGTACTTTTTGCTGATGACACAAAGGTATTATTCCATGCCAAAACTGCTGAGAACTTACTTAACACTTCCAAATCCATTATCGCCACCCTAATCCAATGGTTCCAACAATATAAACTCATAACACTGACAATACTTGCGTAGTTTCCTTCCATAACCCTCATTCTTCTAAACACACCTAACAACGAATTTAATGGTAACCACCTCAACTTTAAACAAACAACACAGTTTCTAGGACTTACTATACAAGATAACATGAGATGGAACTGTCACCTAGAAACACTGAATATGAAACTCAGCACAATAAACTATGCCATCAGAGATCTAACAGCAAATTGCACAACAGATATTCTTCGAACAGTAAACTATGCAAATGTCCATTCCATTCTAAAATATGGTATAATATTTTGGGGACAAGCACCAGAAACAACACAAACTTAAGTTTACAGAAGAGAATAATACAAACAATAACCAACACAACTTTCTTCATGTAAACCATTATTTGAAAAGTTGAAAATACTTCCACTGCCAAGCATGTACATTTTTGAAACTTTGAACTTTGTAAAAAAGGATCTACTAGACAAAGGACCACTCTACAGATTTAATTTCACTGCTCATGTTCACAACACTATACAGGCCAGAAATATCCATCAACCACAGATAACATCCACTCTTAGCAAAAAAAGCACTTATAATGCCGGTATACGGCTATATAATGCCTTACCACTAAACCTAAAAAACATCAATACACTGAACCCATTCAAAACAAAACTCAAACAATCCTTACAACAGAAACTCTACTACAGTGTACAAGAATTCCTCAATGACAATAACTAACGTATGACATACAATCTGTTGCAGGTAATCATTAGAACAAAGGTGCAGAAGGAGACCCGTGATGCAGGAAAAGATCTAACAACATCAAATTACATTGTTTTACCATAAATATAGACCTTGACATAAATTAATAAAATAAAATGATAGAATGCCTTCCATAGATATCTAATAACCCTAGCCTAAACAAATACCAATATTCTGTAATAGAAAATAATTGTATTTCATGTTAACTTCTACTTAGCCTAAGTTAAATGAATATGGTTAAATGTATCAAAATTATTATATTGTTGTTATTATATATGTAAATATTGTTGTTGTTGTTGTTAGTACTATGACTTGTTATGATTATGTGGTTCAATAAAATATTATATTAAAAATATATGTATTTATCAAAGATCGTATTTCTCTTTGGATTCTTAGGGAAATGGTTTGAGCAATAATGTTAATTGCCGAGACTAATTTAATTCATCTAAATAATAATTTAACAATTTATCAGTGGTCAGGTATGGTTAAAAACAATTTTCTACATGTTCTCAAGAAACAAACTAATTTTAACTTTGAGGGTTTTTGAATTTAAATTCATTTAGATACATAATATGAAAGTTTTTGTATAAAGACATCAAGGAAATGATAAAAAAATCTCCTCCAAATTGGTTATTCAAAACATGTTTGACAGGAAATTTCCTATTGAAAGAAAAAACTTTTGTGTCTGTATTCTGGTAGTAAATCTTAGTCTTCCCAATTAACCTAACATACTAATATAAACGGTGGTGGAGAGAAGAAAATAGTGCGGAACAATGTTTCTTTATAACTACTGTAAATATGAAGAGCGAAGAATACAACTTATAGTTTTGGAACTACAATAATATTTGTAGTAATATGGCATCTATGATTTTTTCATACCCTGATAGTATATTCTTATATTTGGTCCCAATTTAAACTAAAAAAAAAAAGAATTTGTTCATCAGAAAAACAGCAATAGGAAAAAAACAAATTAAAGACACCATTTTCTAGCAGAAATCTATATTATCTTATATATATAAAGTAGGCATGAGAAAACAATCCAAAAATTCACACACACAAAAAAAAACTAAATGAGTTAAAGTAATACAAGAATCAATACCATCTCGTAACACAGATATCACTGAATTTTTCCTTCTTGTTTCCAAACATGTAAGTCAGTATTTCTCATATTGGACTTGGAACCAATTTCTCCCATACGGTAATACATGTCCAAGGCCCAATTATAATTTTGATGCATATATAAACGATAGTCACGTGAAGAGTTCATATGGCTCCATATCCAGTACGATCCCACAAAAGTTGCCAATTCAGCGGCAATGATTATTTTTAATCCTTTGCGAATAAAAGATTTGGTTGAAGAGACGGGGACTTTCTTCAACATTTCACTTCAGATAATGTTACAACTCTCTTACAAAATGTGTTGGAATCACTTTAAAACACACACAGAAATCCTCCTGAAAAATAAAAGAAATTTGAATCATTTCGCAAAGAATCGCAAACAAAACGCGATATTACCGACAACTTTAACAGGGTTACAGATGAACTCGACATTAGAGAAGAATCAGGAAGGACCACATCTGCATCCGATACGGAATAGACGTTCTTTGCTTCCAATTGATGTAACATCCTCGAGAACAGGAGCACCAACCAAACAAATTATCCCACCATTGCAATTTCAATTTTCTTTCGCATAAACCGTGATTTCAAGTTATTGCTATTGGAGTCCTTCCTATATTGAAATCACATGCAACCCTATATCAGTCTTCAATAACATTTTAATAAATGCTCATAAATGTCCATTATTATTCTGCCGGCTTTGTATTTCATTCACGAGAAGTGTGGAATCTTGGGAGTGTAAGACTCCATGATTTCATGACCGCGTAGTTTAAGTTTAAGAANGCAATTTCAATTTTCTTTCGCATAAACCGTGATTTCAAGTTATTGCTATTGGAGTCCTTCCTATATTGAAATCACATGCAACCCTATATCAGTCTTCAATAACATTTTAATAAATGCTCATAAATGTCCATTATCATTCTGCCGGCTTTGTATTTCATTCACGAGAAGTGTGGAATCTTGGGAGTGTAAGACTCCATGATTTCATGACCGCGTAGTTTAAGTTTAAGAACATGAAGTTTGTTTTTGTATATGTACTCTTGTCGTTTCTTTACAAATTTGGGGTAGCAGTTTTTGTTTTATTGTAATGGGTACTTTCTAGTATTGAAATAAATTATCTGTTCCTGGATAAAGTGATAAGGACAGAAATGTCCTTGTTCCAAAAGAAATATACTTGATTCTCCATAACTTTACCATTATGGAGGAATGTAGCCACAGCTAATTCCCTGAGGATATTTACCAGTAACACCTTCAATTATCAAAACTACAGTTCGTGGTTTTGTTCATAAAATGCCTCCAACTCAAGGAGTGAATAGAACCAAAACTCATGTACAAGAATGGGTACAGACAATAACATGAAATATAATGACCTCGATGTTGGCAAGCCGTACAAAAAAAAAAAGATAATAATAATAATAATAATAATAATAATAATAATAATAATATGATAATAATAATAATATGAAATCCCATTAAATAGATATAATATTTGTAAAAAAATCACAAGTACAAAAACACTAACATGATCATTGAGCACACACAACTGTTCCAATTTAGAAGTTTCACATTAGAAACTTCATGTATATTATGATCTCTGCAATGTTAAATATAAAAAATTAATAGTGTTGTTTTTGTAGTTATTGATCACTTTGATTTGTTTAGTTGAATCCTCCCCAACTAATGTCAACATTTATGTAAAATGTTGATTTTAATATTATTTATGTGCTAAATAAGCTAGTAAAATGTTATAATTTTATTTATACAGTAATTTGGAAGAAGAAAAAGAGAAAGTCAAATGATTATGTGAAAGAAACCACTCTTTTGATTTTACACTTTTAGAAACAATGTTGTTTACAGTGGCAGCTCCTGGGAGGGGGCCATAGAGGCAATTTTATAATAGGTTTGTCATAAAATTTACAACAATAAAAATTTAATGTTTTTTCTTTTTTAATGATAATTATGTGAAAAATGATTGTTACCAATAACATAGAGATAACTGCAAATAATATTCTGTTTTTATTTCAGCAGTGTGTATTAAAGTTAATTTTCTCTGAAGAGGATGAATGACACTTAAAATCTTTTTCAATGAACTATTTTCTTTTCATTCTAAGTACAGAAAGTGGCAGATATTATAAAACACTACAGTAGTTTGTTAGTTTTTACTTTGCAGTATTTAATTCACTTTTTATTAAAGTAAATTTATATTTTTCAATTAGCATTAATTTGTCAACATTAAAGAGATATTCAATCCATGAGCAAGTTTCACTATTTTTAATATAACTTATGTAAATTTATGTATATGCCATTTTGTAATGGTGCTTCCCCTGGTTGTTTATTGAAGTTTCAACATCACAATCGTATTTAACTGAATTGGACAACAAAGTCTCGTCTGTAATTACGTAACTTGTTTCCCTTACGTTTTTCAACTTAAATAATTATATGCAAGTCGATCCCTCCCGCCTCGTCAGGAACATTTACATACAATATAAATAATCCTTCATAACGTGCAGAAACATATGAGAGAGAACAATAGTATTCTTGAGAATTGGTCAATAAAAAATTATAATTTTTTTAACTTTCCAACATTTCAGATACATTTACCCATGACGACTTGTTATTTGAGGAACTAGCCAGGTAGTATTAACAAACCCTGATAATATATTAAAATAATTAATAGTAGTTAAGAAAAAAATATCAATATGTGTTAAGTTCAGTCAACTTCTCCCAAGTTACTTATTTTTGTCTGTTACACCTTTTTAAAGAAAGGAGATTTATCTCCTGAAACAAAACTACAACACAGTAATAATGTACTACATTAAAGTTACAACTAGATGTGCGTTTTGTTACACAAAAACTAATTTTATTGCTAGTCCAATTGGTCCCATCCTTTCTCCAACGGTTAATTCCTGCTTCCTGTTCCTCCTCTTTCAGAAGCAGTAGAATAGGGTGAAATACTTAATTCTTAATTTATCATGACATCACTTGGTGATATTCATGTACGATTCTTTACCAATAATTAATCCTAGTTCGTAAGTTTTTGGTCATCAAATATAAAAAAANACCAATAATTAATCCTAGTTCGTAAGTTTTTGGTCATCAAATATAAAAAACAGTAAGCTTACCTCTACGACTCAAGTTTGTACCCAGAAATTCATTTTGGAGGGGGGGACAATGATTTTTCACCCCAAAATTTACTTAGATTCAGCATCATTTGTTCTTCAAATACTTTTTACAGATAAGAGCTCTCATTATAACTTATACAATATTTCAGGCGCGGTAGGTGGTCAGGTCCCCGTCATGGGTACATACCAGCTACAACAAGGAAACAAATATATAACGCAGTGACCTGCCATTTGCAATACACAACTTGGTGCTCAACTCTTCACTCCTTGCAGCCGTAACATTTTGAAGAAGTCACTGTAAAATTAATTTGCCTATGTATTAATTTATGGTAAAAAAAACAAAAAAAAAAACAGTTACAACAGCGTATGACGACGTGGAGGATAATAAACTAATTTACTGTCCGGAAGCAAGCAAGGAACCATCCCATCAATTCCGATCAAGGGGCCCAAAGGCTGAGGTGGATTTATCATTGTTATCCCTTACTAAGATAAGAATAAAATTAGTTATCTATATTTTATAATATCAAAGGAAAACCAACAAATTTATATTTAATAGAATGCAAAATTGTTATTTAAAACACAGGTACTATTATCAAATCTTTAAATTATTTAAAAAAATATAGTTTATTATTCATAAGTATTAAAATAAATCTAAATTTGATATTAATTGTGAAAATGATACTTATAAGACTGCCATCCCTAAGCCAGAGCCTGTACAGCACATAAAATCTGCAAATGAAAACACCCAGGAGGAGCAAAACCCAGGCCTGAATGGGGCTACATAATTAATGTACACAGCCGTGCCAATGTTGAGTACAGATAAAAATACAATTATGTGAATAATAGAAAACAATAATAGCATACAGGTAAATAGTAGTAAAATTTAATTAGTTTAGAAAGTACAATAACAATGGTGTGATTAAGTATAAGATGAATTGATGTATTGATTGTTTAAAAGAATTATTAAAAATATTTCATGGGAAATAACTTTTTTAAACTTTTATTAAAATCAATCAATTCTTTAATATTGCAGAAGTAATGCTGCAGTAGGTAGCTTTTAACTGAGGTTTTGAAGAGATTCAATTAAATAATATCCTTTAAGTCTTAGGGAAGGGAATTATCTAGAATGATTCCTGAATGATACAGCCCTCTTGGACTAAGTGTGGTTGACAAGCCAGGGCGATGAATATTATCCCTCTTACAAGTATTGAGTTGGTGAACAAGATAATATATTATAAAGAAAAGTGGTACCTTGGTAATTCAGTCTTAAGAAACCATTCCATAAATATAAATGCAGGAAAGTATTAAAATATTTTATTCCCTAAATAAATGTTCATAAGTTTCAAGGATGAGATTTTCATATTGTCCGTAAAATCCTTTTCTTATAAATTCAGAATGGATTTGCCCCAAAAGATAATGCCATACTGTAAATCAGGAATTAACATTTTCAAAATATATGCAATGGGAAATATGTGGACTAACTGCATTAACTAAGATTCGAAATGCATAACCCAAATTCCTTGGCAACATAAGAATTTTTGTTCCATGTAACAAAAGTGACCCCGATGGCAAGGACTTCGTAACACTGTTATGAAATGATATCAACACTGTTTTGTCAGGGTTTACAATGAGACGATTTGACTGAAACCTAGAGGTGAGATTAAACAAAATTCTTATAGACTGTTTACAGAAAGGGATGTTTGTGAACATTATTGACACAAGTATTAACACAAAATATGTACAATATCCTCTTTACAAGTATTTTTCATATTTATTAACAAATTGAAAATTTCATGATAACATTCAAGATGCAAACGCTAGGCTTTAGGAATCAAGGTATGAATTTTACTTTTTATAAGTTATCTTAAAAAGTAAGTTCTAATGAGAATTGTCAGCTAAAAATTATTAGCATTTGGGATTTTAGAAATTAGAACAATGAATTACTTTTTATTTAATAAAAAGTCAAATATGATGCATTGCTGTCAGAATCAATTTTTACTTACTAGTCAATGTAACACTCAGGATTAATAGTACAGTCATTACTGCAATACCAATCCATTTTTTTATAGATCTAAAAACTAATAATCAACATAAGTCAGGAAATAAAAAATTAAACTGATATGTTCATTGTAATCCACAACTTACCTTTTTGTTTGTTGTTTTAGAAAGAAGTATCGGGTCAAGTCTTCCAGGTCTCCGAGATAAAAGGATATATAATGTTCGTGAGAAATACCACCAATACACAATCCAAGCAGTATTAACTCTCAAAAATAATTTTACTTTTTTAGGAATCATAAAATTTTATTATGATCATTCGCTTCTTACTTATCAAATTTTAAATTATTAATCCTGTTGATAAAATTTTATCACTATGAGGTAGTTAATTTGATCATTTGTGACCTGATGAAAACCATGAAATAGACTTTTGAACAAATTTAAAGAAACTTAGAAAAGAATCAATAAATGTAAGTTGCTGCCAATTAATTTTTGGCAAGAACATCGCCATAAAAATAAGTTTCTGGCTACAGGCCCATTATAAGGTGATCACCTGTATTGGTCACAGATGCAAACTTTATCTTGCTTATGTATCTCTTCTATAAAATCACACATCAGAAATTGCAAGCACTGTCACATCCATACTAAGATGTAGTAGGTACTAAAAAATTATTCTTGGGGAAGTTAGAAGTAAAAACACAGGTATATTTTGGAAAACTTGTACCAAGATAAAAATGATAACTAATTTCAATATTCTAACGGTTTTGGAAGCAAATAGTCATGTGACAGAAACTAGACCACATCAGTAGCATATAACACTATTGCAAATAAAATTATTAAAAGACATGTTAAAAACTATCATTTAACTTCCAAATAGTGTAGTGACTAAGAGCGACTTTGTGTGTTGTAGTTGAAGTGATACCTTTAATCAAATTTACTCAGTGTGTAATGTGATTATAATGACCTATTTTCATCTAGACATTCAATTTTGTTGAATGTTCCGTACAATTATTCAAGATGCTTGAAAAAACTTGTTAAGATTAAAATATATGTTTTTGTTTTTTAAGTTATGTAAGTTTATTATAACAATCAGATAAATGCATCTTTCACGTGATCCTCAGGCAGGTAGTAAACACAGAAGGGGAATTAAGTGGTACTCCATAAATTGTAACACCGTAAAAAAATAAACAACAACAAACAAAAGAAAAAGCTCAGTTTGTCAACAATGTACCAAACATTGAAAAAATCATCCATTTTGAATATTTATCTAAGGTTTTTCTCAAGGATAGGAATCGCATGATAAAAAATTCTTAGGAGCAACGAAAATGATATGCAGACTGGCTAAAATTTGAGACAAACAAAATATTTATTGATACTATTCAAGTACACTATGTCAACAAACTGGTATGAAAGATCAACATAAAAATGAATGATTATAATGAATCATAAATTACTATACAAAAGAAATAAACAAAACAAAAAATTAGTAGAGAAATAAAATATATAAAACTTTTGATTCACTTCCATGTTCCCAGCAAATAAAAATAATATAAAATAGATGGTGCAAAAAGAACAAATGAAGGTGTTACAAATCATGTGACTAAATTATTAAGAAACACACTTAATTTTTGAAGTCTTATTTTAATAACCACAATTTGTATACAACAAAGAGTTTTCACTTTGCATCCTTCTAAAAAAATCAAACATTTAATAATCAATGAGATAAATGGCTTCATGCATACAATCACTTACTTTGTAATACCACAATTAATAATACACTTGACTCTTTTACCCCGAACACAGCATCAACAGGCCCCCCTTGCACAAAAATAATAACGAATTGTTGGCATGTTACATTTTATTTTCATTATTTTAGACGGGTGAGTTCACAGTTCCCTTTGCTAGAGGACTATGATAACAGCTTGTGCTTTTTTGCTTTAGGTTGTCCATTATCAACATGTGGTACAGTGCAACTAACAATCTTTGTAATTATTTTATCCATGGAACACCACAACAGCTTTTATTTTTATTATTTTTTAATTATTTCATAAAATTGACCTGACCTCTATGACTAGGCACACATAGTTTAACAAGAAAAAACGTTCTATGGAAAAATAGAAACTTCTGACAAAATAATTAAACAAAAAAATCAAAAGTAGGAGATATTGGACAAACTACAATGAAATGTATTTTTTCTGTCCCATAATGAATTACAAAACTAAACATATGCACAGCATTTCTTGCAACGCTATCTTTTGTTTTATTTAAAATCTGTTTCTCTTTATGTTACAACATATAAATACAGAGTCTCAGGTAATAAGGAAGTTTAACAGGGTCAAACATTTGTCTTTGGAATGTGTTTCAACCAATATTCTCATAGAACCGTCCCTGAACCTTCAAAAAACAAACCTCACAGTATTTAAGACCTTTCCAAGATGTCCCCAAGTTTTGACAGTTCAAGTGTCTCCTGTAGATCAAGTAAAGGAACTTCTGAAAAACAATTATATGAACGAACACTGTAATTTTTGTCACATTAACTTTACATCATCAATTACTGAACCGGACAGCGTTTCACAAACAAAGATTATAGAAAATTTGCCTAACTAATACCAAACTTCATATATTATACTTCAAACCTGCTCCCCAACACTTTTTAAAATTAATGTAGTAGAGGTAAACAACAAATGCTAGTCTTAAAACGTGTGCATAAAGAAGAGGGGCGAGGAGTTTCAAGAAAGAAACTTGTCTTTCCCTACAATTAACTCCCAATATAAAACGAACTCTCTTCTTTACGCAAAAGGGTAACAATTAACAGGCTTGTATATACTTTTTTAAGTTCCAGTAACTGATGATAAATTTTAGATAATTTTGCCATTACTTGATTCTACACCTTGAAAAATTCCAAATACAAATAGTAGAAACGAAGATTCTATTAATACTTCTGAACTGCGATGGAAATTTTCTCCCTCAAAAAACCATACACAGATATGAAAAACAGTAAAACTGCTGGAACAATTCAGCAGTAATAATATTTGACAGTACAAAGATTTGTTTAAAACAGACAGACAGACACAAACAACCACTTTCATCTAAGGCTCTACATAGTACTTTTGATAACATTTTAGTACATTGACACATAATAACAACTAGGAAAATTTCCCTCGCATCTTACAATAACATAATTTTATTGTCCACTGTTGCGTGATGTAACAGTGATGGATTACCATTAACTTCATTCACATGAGAAAATTTGGTTAAAATTGCATTTAGACTTTTAAGGCTACTTGGAAACAGTTGTTTTCAGTTACACTGATGACACTATGTATTATTTTCACTGGTTTGATAATTTATTTATTTTTTCTTCCGTGCAATTGAATGAAAGGTATGTAATTGGACACTGCTTATTCAAAAATGGCAAGCAATAAATGAAAATATGGAGGAGAGAATCTGAGAAAACGTAAGATTTGTTGCATAAGAGAGCTACTAAAAGGAGACATGATGATCACGCATGCTACAAAGTGGCAGGCAGGATGGTTGAAAGACACGAATAGGAAGTGATTGATAGTGTTTAGCCCCAGGTTATCAACTTTGTAACTCATTTTAAACTTTCAGGACAAGGACATGTGCCTTGCAATAATATTTCTCATTTGGTATTAAATATTATAATAAAAAAGTTCTAACAATGGCCCCCAAACAAACAAGTGTTCCAAAATAAATTAAAACAATTTCAACTTTGTTCATTATTTTCTCTTTTTTATTTACTTTAATAAAAAACATTACTTTCTTGGCAGGTAAATAAGACATCAATTGTCCCCTATCTTCTATTATATAAAAAAACGAGAGCCCGTTTCTTTTATTCCCCTTATTTTGATGCATCAGTCTTAAAGTTGAGTGAAATAGGCCTAATCTGTGCCTCGAGTGTCAGGGTTGGACTGTAGACAAATTTGATCAACAAACTACGTAACAATATATCCACTTTATAATTACTGATTTTTTTTCGGCCACCAACCAGCCTCCATGAAAATATGTTGTGACCACAACCTCCATAACTTCTGAGAGGCAGGAAGAAGGCTGGTTATTCTACCAAGACTACAGTCACTACAAAAAGGGTAAGCATCATACTACAAAGCAGCTAGATAGATAAAACAAGCCGATACCTACACAGGTACACATTTCTACTGCATCAATTGTAATAATTATATTATAGGATATGTCATTGACAGATCATCTTACTAGACCAAACAAACTACCATAGTACAAATATTTAACTTTACAAATCCATAGTTTGACACTTCCAGTACAAAATATCAAACATACTTGAGTAAACAACAGTATTTCTTTTTCAAATGAAGAGATTCTAGCATTGAAAAAAGAAAGATTACAATACGTGAATATTATACTATTTCTATTACTGGGTATTGGGCATTACTTCAAATGATGAACAAGGTGAGTATGTCTTCAAAAATTATTTAACAGTTCTGTACCCAATCAGTATACAGGCACAGAAGTAACAAAATAAGCAACAAAAGGAAAGCCACCACATAGGACGCGCCCAGTGGAGATCAGAACCCAAATCCGGGCACAGAGATCGTCAAATTCTCTCTAACAAAAATATTTCTTATTACTACATCGATATTTACTACAATTTTTTATTTTTCAAGCAGCTACATTTCAAATAAAGGAAAATAATTAAAATGAGGAATGCTATTCATAAGATTAATAACAAATAAGCATTTAAACAAAAAACAAAACTAAATAATTTGAAAGCTACATGCTTCCTCTCAAATAGGTAAACAACAGTTAAATAATAATAATAATAATAATAGCAATAAAAAGCTGCCTACAAACTAAGACAAAAACACTTAACGATTACAATATTACAGAATATTATTAAAATTGTCATAATATTAATAACATGTGCCACAAAATGTTAACGTTTGGACGAAAACTTGCGACAATATTGGGTTGTGCAATATTCTTTAAAAAATTCTCTATTAGGCAAAATGTGGTAGAAATGCAGTCTACTTCTTGATAACGAGGACTAGGAGAACTAAATACATTTTAACCACTTTATTAGAAGGAATTTGAATATCCTCCTCCACACCAAACCCTCTTCATTCATCGAACTTGGCACTCACTTTGACAATTACTTTGTACCAAAACCACTTCAAATATGAGTAACAAAATGGACCACAGCTAACCAATCAGTCGGACCTTTATGCCAGGCCATGCCAAGGCAAATTAAACAGAATAACCAAGCCACATTAGGAGTCCGGTGAATCTCGAGAGGATCCCCACAGGGTCAGAAACAAACATGGCCACAGAGAATACGCTGATGTAACTCTTACAACCGACAGTCTCCCACCAAATACTCTTTTGAATATTCATTACACAATTACGCCAAAACACCACCAAGAACACCTACACAACTAGATAGAAGTGTTTCTACCAGACCATTTCAATAGGCACTCTTGGAACAACACTGGAACATTCATGATTTGTTGAAGCATTTTCCACATGATACAGAGGCATTTTGTTGTTACAAAACAGCACAATAAGGACACACCAATACAAAGTTAACAATAATTAGTTACAAAGATGTGTAACAACTCAACAGCATTATTTTGGCCTTTGCGTTAAAGAAATTAAGACATACATGCCTCCTGAGCAACAATTTCAAGAATTCCTGAACTGGTCATTCTATCGGTCGTATTGACAATGTTTTGATCCAAGAGATTCACCAGTATGCAAATTGTTTACGTTACTCCTATTTTACTTATTTGCAATATATAACAGAACTTTATACACCTAATGCTCCTCAACAACCCATCTGAACTGTTTCAAACTTGGTCCTATACAGTACAATTGCTTCTCCTTATGTAAATAACAAGGAAACAAGAGTGGCAGTAGTAGGCCAACTATTTTTATGTCCATGCAAGATTGAGCACTCCTGTAAAACCTACTAATTTTCAAAGTTGAAAATACTCACTAATCATAAATACAAGTTATCACTACCACCAAGAACATCACTGCGAAAATTCGTAAGCTTGCTTTGCTTTGTTTGCACAAGAATAAAAAAAGATATAAGTACAACAATAAGTACCGTATGGTATTTTTACAAACTTGGAAGGTAATTGCTTCATCTGCACAGAAAACACTCTCACAAACTACTCCTACACCACAGACATAAAAGCAGCAATCGGATGCTTGGTAGGCCAAGCACTCTCTACCCTGCACGCCACCCTTCAACTGGGCAAAGATATAAATACAAAGCACTAATATAGAATCTTCATAGAACAATACTACAAAAGAGAAGAACTATTTAAGACCTTCCCGACATCTCACGAACTTGCTGTTCAACTTGCTTAGATTATCACTTAACATTATAATATAGTAGACAACAGTACAACATGACATAGTGAAGCTGGATAATTCTTTAAAAATACAGTTATGGCAGAAAATTTTTTTTGTTTTGAACATGATAAAGTCAAACTCGGCTTTCATACGTCCACAGAAAAAATACAGTATCTATTTACATTTATATAAAGTGACATAGACAGAATTAGTAATATCAAAGGGTGGGAAAGAGTCACCTACACAATCTCCTGACTTCATTGTAGTCGTCAATGATTTTTTTAACGGTTTGAACTTCGAGGTATGTGGGGGAAACAAACATTTCTACGGGATGACATAAAAATACACAGAATTGATTATTGAGTGCTCTACATTATAACAGTGCTCAAACTGCACTACTAGACAAGTCTATATATTTAAAAAGCCACAAGTTTGTGCGATGAAAAGCAAATATCAGCTGGCAACTTCTGATACAGCAGAGTACAAAATACTATGTATCTTTGCTAATTCCTAACACGATCTGATTATATATATATATATTTTTTTGTGAACAACAAAATTATAGATAATTAACTAGCTTTATCTTTGACGGGATATGCACAGCAAGGCTACCATTCATTGAGTTGGTGTTACAGATTTTTTGTTTAGTAAGCTACTATAGATGATAATCACAGATATAACATATGCAGAAAGTTGCCAGCAAAGGAACAGGAAAAGGACTTCTGCTTTAACGCATCCCATTTTGCCCTTTCAGCGAAATCAGTAATCAGTAAACAGAATAATGAAGGTCAAGGTCAAAGTCTAATAATGTTAAATCGCTCTTTGCAAATTCAGCGGATGCCAACAGTGTAAAGTGTAAAGCTATCCGACGATAGTAATAAAACTACTCAGTATAACAAGAAAACAAGTAAATTTATCTCCAATATTTCGTTCATAGATTACACAAATTTTGACCACCTATTAATTCAATGGAAGTAACTTATGTGTCTTATTTAACTATTACACCACACAATCCGCTATTGAAAAGTTTTCTTTGTAGTCAACACGATAAAATACTTTGAGGCCAAACTAATAAAAAATTACGTTAAAAATTTACCAATACTTTTACAACTCTCTCAAGATACACCATCCATTACACTGAATCGATTAACCCTACATCCTTTCAAAAACATGACTTATTTACAGCAGTCCAGTGTTCCAAGTTGTGAAAACTTCTGAGGCAATTACCAAAGTGCCTTGGTAATCTTGCAATAAAATCTTAAATTACAATCAAACAGACTTTTGCAGCGGAGCCTCGGAAGAACACAGCCAAATAAAACATTTCAGAAGCTTCGCGATGTGAGGCAAAGCAGAAGCATGTGGGCCGAGTCTTTTCCTTAGCGAGATGCAACAAATTCCATTCCAACAATTTCACCAGTCTCGTACGTCAGGATTCTTAACAACATGCCTGCCATTTCATTTGTGAATGAAAGGTGAAGGTGGGCATCACTAAACTATGCAGCAACTGTTAGTGACGTTCTGCCAGCTCAAGTCCGAACTGTACATAGTATGCACAGACTGACAGACTTATAACAAATATATAGGATTCCTGAGGTGGTACATGTTTTGTGGCAGCAATATTGTTCAAAATATATGAGTAGCAAACTTCAGATGAACTGCCACTCGCCAGTAATTTAGAGGTTACAGCAACAAAATTCTTTTAAAATTCACACTTTCAAAAAGGAATATAAATTTAGATGTTTAGTGATTCAAACAGATAAATATAGTTTTTTTTGTGTGTGAAATGTTAATAAGTGAAATCACATGAGTTAACGCTTTTTAACATATAGTTAAGATAAATAATACAAATATATTACAACCAATGAATATAACTTGGTAGAACAGGGAAGGCAATTCCGATGATCACAGACTGTTAGTTAAGTGGGAAGAGAAATAAATCTGTGCCCATCATCAACATAAATGTCCCTACTCAAGGTGCTCGCTCACAAGCTAAGAGAGCCGTGCATGTCTTGTAGTGCTGGTGTTCAGTGGTTTGATCATTCAGTCCCTAAGTCGTTAAATTGCAGAAGTACCACGGAGAATCACGATCTTGCAACATGAGCAACACAACTTCTCAACACCAAACACTTTCAAAGGCAATTCCATTTTGCAAATTGCTCACTCCACCTCACTCTAATCAAGTCAATCTAGCTTCACTGCACACAACACGCTCTTCAAATGTGATGATTGGAACACAGTCACTTACTTATCAATAGGGGATGGACAAAAACTCATTTAATTGCAGTCATGACAATTAACACTGAAGCAGTTTCACAATATCATATGTAACAAACTATACAATCAATACATTATGTCATCCATGGAGCATTTTGCGATTACAAAAGCAGGAAAGGCTATGTATTTAACACCCACTGGATAAATGTTCCCTAGAGTAATTGACTTGATTGACATTCATCTGTTTTTACAGAGTCGCTAGAGTCCCAATGAAATGTGGACACCAACCCCTCTCAAGAATCCTGATCAGGGGCAGAAACCGCCAGTGTCTGCTCCTTAATTGCAACTTAGGTCTGTCAATTGCAGAGATTTAACAAAAGAGAAAGGTCGGAGCACGCCAGACCAACTACTATTTAGCCATTAACAAACACACTGTTTGGGAGAAAAAGCTTCACTAGTGTACACAAGGTTCCATTGGTCTTACTCATATAACAAAGACTATTTGGTGTAAAAAAGGTTATCATTTAGCATAGTAAGATATAGAAGGTTTCTCTCTATATAAAAGGGTACAAGATTATCTAAAACAATCCCTTCATTTTACCTGTCAGTCTTTCCCAGTTTTATCTACCTACAAGACATGGAACATTCCAATTCACAAAAAATTTTGTACTGAAGATGATGGAAACGGATTTCCGTGGGAAAACCAACGATTGCCAAGAACCTAGCTAGGATGCACTGTAATCACAATTGCTACATCCCAAGGTTTATTGAACACTCACAGAAGGAAAGGACAACATACATCCTTTGTTTATGTTCTTTTAACAGAAACCTTGAGGAAAAGGGCACAGCAAATCTCACACCAAGTTTTACACAACAAATTGGTTTTACACAACAATACTCTTTATACAAATTACTTGTGCCCAGGGCCAGGAAGATGACCAATCGAATTGCAAGTTACTTTGTGTTTTTTTTATATAGAGAACATCCTTATGGCAATTACGCTGAATAGAGATAAAATTCAGATATCAGCAGAGAGAGCATAAATTACTTTTAGTTGATCCTAGAGAAAAAACTTGTGAGACTTGTAGCAAATATTAGCAGTGGTAAAGATGTAGGACTCTAAGAAAGTCCTTAACGTATGATTAAATGTTAACGCTTAGCTTATCTTCCTAACCCCACCGGATGACTTTCCTTTGCGTTTATTACATGCATAAAACATTATAAGGAAAAGGACAATAACAAAAAAAAAACAAAAAAAAAATCAAATATAGAACTGAAAGAAACAAAACTCTTATTTAAAAAAATGAAATTACAACAAAAATAAATCAAAAACAAACTATGTACATTAATTTAAGAGCTCTTTAAAAATCAACAAAACATTAAAATTAACCTTTTTCAGACAAGACCATAAGGCATGTCACTCGAGCAACAGGCAATACTGGCTAACACTTCCTATTGCAACTGGTTCACTAAATCAAATTGCTAGTAGTTTCACAACAATAAATATCATTTTACAATAAACATGAACTACAAGCTCTGTGGCATGAAAGTTTGTGCAGTTTGAGGATCTGCCTTAATGATAGAAATAAACTGGACCTTCCAATATCCATTTCATTCTACAATGTCTGCGCATTCTTTTCATGTAAAATATAAACAAATAAATTAGAAAATGATAAATATTCTGCTACAATTTATAAGAATCAAACAAAGATAATTGGATATATAGCTCACAGTAAACACTTATAATTCTTGTAATGTTTCACTGATCACCACAAATATGTTTTCTATTATATATAAATTTATATAAAAGCAACAGATACATCAGTCACCCTTTTAGAAAAAAAGAGAATTTTGAACAATATAATACTAGGATTAAATCTTGTATTAATATTACCATAAAACAAACAAGCAACTTAAAATTTTAATACACACAACATATACCCATCTCGGGAGAAAATTTAAAAGGGACTGATAAACAATCTCTCTCACTGAAATGACACATAATACACTTCATTTTCAATGAGCAGTAGGTCAAATCCTCAAAAGCTCCCTAATTTGGCCTTTTGAAAAGAAACCATAAAGAGGATTTGGACATGCACAAAAAGGCATTCACAGTCAGGAATATTCATAAAGATTATTAAGACTTAAATAATAAAATAATTACAGCAGTAATAATGATAATAAAAGTATTGCTATATTTGTTAATACAACACTATCTATATCTTAAACTCAGGCAGCATATCAAAACAAAAGGAAAACCAGAATGGTGGACATATTTTCTTCGTTAAAAGCACCATTCCGTACCCTGCCCCCCCCTCCCTCCCCAACCCTCAACAATTTTCCCAAACACATCAACTGATTGTAACAAAAAAAATTGAAAATATAAAACAAAGAATATATAAAAATGGTCATGTTAAGTGCCATTACAAATGTAACATGGGGAGGGTGCAAGTGAATGCATGTAGAGTGACTAGGATGCTCTTGATCTCCCAACGCTTCACTTTAACAGAAAAAGAAAAAGCATAACAAAGGAAAGCCAACACTGCCGTCGTTCAACAGCTTGGTATCATTTTTCCAAAAAGTAGACAACAGTGTTGCTCTTCTACGGAAATCTTTGGATTCCTGATGTTGTATATAAAACAGTCCACTGATCGTACTCCACTACCTAACTACATGTACAATGTCACAAAACAGCACAAAAACACGCATAGTAAAATAGAGCTTATTATGAAACAGGTGCATAAATTTCAGAACTATACAACATGGCCCAGGCACCATATGTTTTCTTCATTAATGTTGTAAATTCCCTGTTTAGTGGTACATGATAGATCAAGAATTGGTCAAAACAATGTTAGTTTCTTTGCATGATTAAATACTAAACAATGGCCATCTACAATTACTGAGCCATATAAAATCATATTTCCAACTTCATTTTAACTATTTAGTTAAAAGAATGGAGTTGCCATATTTAGAACATCTTCCATGCAATTATCATACCACATAGCTTCAACATGATGAAATACAAAACTATCTATCATCTTATTTATTATCGAGGGAAGAAATCAGCTATTTAGAAGAATACACAACAGCATAAATTTTTGCAACCCACTCCTCATCAAAATGCACAGTAACAATTAAATGTAAAAGGAATGGCTGCTTTTTCCAATCATGTTAAGTAAATGTTGCATCAGTCTGCTGCCTCGAGATCTAATACATCTGTGGCAAATACACTGTTTTCTTAAAGTTAAAAAAAAAATATGCTGTGCGCCAGTAGGTGCTCAATAGTTCAACTGGCTACTTAAGTATCAACAGTGGAGGGTCTCCAGAAGAGAAAGGGATATGTCTTCATTTATTAAACAACAACAACATGAGCCTTACTGCTAAACTCTGTCTTTCCCTGAAAAAGGAAAAAGTTTGAGCCAAGCTATGTGGCCTAAATGGAAAACAACTTCTCATGCAGGAGAGGGCAGTGGTATGAGATGTCTACAGAAAACCCATTCACTGTTTTTGCCTCCACTTGAGTAACCTGTTTTGCCACAGCAAAACCCTTGGAATAGTTTATCATGGAATTGAGAACAGAACTTAAAGGGTCTTCAACAACGACCCCTCTCCTGATCTCTGTAACATTTACAAACCAATGGGAGGAACCTGAACATAGCGGTATATGTACAGGCGATAATCCTTGCTAGCAAGGACTACAGAACCATCATCCATAAGTGCCACATCAAAGCACTGAGCATGTTTAACCTTAGATTCAAGGGCAGACACCAACTGACCATCTTGTGTAAAAATTGTCAGATTGAAGTTGTTATGATTGTCTGCTATCAAAATTTCACCTCCTGAATTGATTCCAACACCAATTGGATAGTTGGTGATGCCTTCACCGCCTATCTGCCGCAGATACATTCCTTCATAATTGAACACTTTCACACAATGAGCACGGTTATCACTGATGAAGATTTCCTGCTTGTCATTCACCACCACACCATTGGGAAATTCCAGATGTTTGGAGCAGCCAAATTTCTGAAGCACATTACCAGACTGGTCAAAAATTATAACACGCATAACTTTACACTCCACCACTACAATGCGACCTTTGTTGTCAACAGTGACGCCACGAGGATGTTGTAAAATATTTGCACCAAACTTGCGAACAAACTGGCCATATTGGTTGTAGATTTGGATCTGATGAGTAGGTGACCTTTCAGTGACTATAATATCTCCAGAAGTACGAACAACTGCCACTCTGTTGGGATACAATAATTGCCCATCCCGTTTTCCACATTCCCCAAACTGGAACTTGAACCGACCCTCCTTGTCAAATATTTGAATGCGATGATTATTAGTATCAGCAACAATGATGTCATTCTGAGCATTTACAGCAACACCGCTGGGTTCAGTAAATTGGCCTTCCATAACTCCAAACTCTCCAAATTTGCAGTGATATATCATTTTCTGCCGTTTGATTTGGGACTTAGGTGGGAATATTGCTGTTGACATGAGCTTTGAGGTCAAATCAAGCATGGTATCATTAGGAACAGTAGATGATAAGGGATAGTGATCACTTCCTCCATTCTGAAAGATGTTTTCAGTTCCACCGTTCGACCATTTTTCATAAGGATTCATTCCATTTAAATTAAGATCACTAATAGAAGTGGAAAATGGGCCTAAGCTATTGGCACTGCTGAATCTTTTGGAAATGATGTTTGATTCAAAGGGAGAGGTAGCTGTATTGGGCGTCATAAGACCATTTGAGTATGGTCTTTCTATCACTCCATTTAGAGTTGCCCCACTATTAAGTGAATTGCTGATGCTGCCACCATTCATACTTCCATGCAATCCAGTTCCATTGAGACTTCCAGGACTTCCGTTCATGTGCTGCTGTTGAATTGTACCGTTGACAGGACGAGCAATAGGTGGTTGTTTGCTCGGCCCAACTGGAATGTCAGAGCTAGAGCGTACATACCCGAAGGTGTTGCGAACACCAACTTGAATTGCTTGGTAATTTGAAACAAATTCCAGATCAACACCATTTTGCAGACTCAAATCAGGGTTGTAATTCATAAATGATTGGAACCGAGAATCTAGAACTTTCTTCAACATAAGAGCCTCAGTCATGGTAGGTCGTTTTGCAATTCTTTCCACAAATTCACACGTGCTGTATATCTTCTCTACAGTCTCTTGGACTTTCTGTCCCAGAACATTTAGAGACAACTGTTTAGCAGAAAAGACACTTTCCAACTCTTTCAGAAGTTCTTGTTTGCGTTCTTCAATCATTGAGCGATAAAACTGAAAAGTGTCATTGATTTCATTTTGAGCTTTATGGTATTGTACCTGAAGTCTGCTTGAAGTATGTTCAAGATTTTTCAAAGTATTGCGAATATCAGTAGCTTTTGCCTTACTTTCTTGCATTGTTTGTGTCATCAGATCCAATTGCTTAGGGCCAGCTTCACCAATCAGGTCATAGTCATGAAGTCCACTAGGGTGTTCAAGAAGAGTACATTCCTTGCATATGGGGACATTACAAGTGCGGCAGAAATACTTCATTGTTTCACTCTTGTGACGAAGACAATAAACAGGCTTTTCCCCTCCATTAGTTGTTCCATTAGTACCATTCGCTGTAACTGTTGTGGTGAGACCGTTCTTGAGGTCGTCTTTACTACCACTACCATTTTGGTGAAGTTCACCTAGAGACAGGACACGGTGTCCTTCGAAACAATGCATAAATTGATGAGCCATCATGCAATTGGGGCACAGGAAATTCTTGCAATCAAAACAACGAGCAACGGCTCCGTTTTCACGACTCTTACAACCTGTACAAGGAAGTGGCGACGAGGAGTAACTGTCTGAAGATGACGTTAAATTATCCAGAAAAACTCCCTTATCCAACGACGTAGGCCCCTGGATTAAACAGTCTTCCTGGCACAAGGTACACTCAGTCTTTTGAAGAGCACACTGTTGACAATAGACGTGATAACACGACAGAACTTTCGGATTAACTATTGTCTCGTGGCATAACCCGCACTTGAGCACAGTGCTTGAAGGAGCGATACAACCAATAATTCCACTGTTGCTACTGCATACACTGTTAGAGCAACTTGCAGGCGACGATCCACTCACGGTGATGGGAGAGTCAGGCAAAGGTGACAGAGAACGGGCTTCCGTTTGATCCACCAAAGATCCAATTGAATTAGCTCCAGGCAATGAATCAAGAGATGGAGTGGGTGAAGCCATTTTCATTCAAACGTCATCCCTGCAACACAAGAAAATAATATCTCACTATGCTTCAATAAACGTTATCGCTCGCTCGCGTCCGAACATGTTGTAGACAATTTGTTCCTCGAAACACAATATACCCCGCGAAAGTCAAATCGCACGACCTCCAGCGGCAAGTACAATCTCAAATAGTTCATACAGCCGCTAACAGATGTCTCTAGTCATCGCGAAGTAGGTTCGACAATGCGCATAACCACTGGGTTAGTACATTTACTCAGCAGTGTTTAGAAATCAACACAATATAAGAGCACAATGGTCATCAATATTTTCATCAACTTTTGTTTTTCAAGCAAAACGTTTCCAACAATTACACCAAAAGATGAGAATAATTATCATTAAATGCATCGTGTTTGAGAGAAAAAATACACGAAACTTGGAAATCTTTATCGCACAACGTAAATATATTGCACACACTCCTGGATTAAATATACGAAGTACGCTATCTAAAATTACGAAAAAATGAAAACATTTCAATTCTTTTGATTTTTAAGCACTATACTCAGATTAATCTATAGTTCGATAATAACTTACATGTAATTATTTGCTTAAAATTACAAACATATTGACATTCTATTAGTATTATAACTCGCAGCTAACTTTTTATCTTATCTAGGAATTTTTGCTGAATTTTTTGAATCCGCCTCTGCCTTAGGGCCCTTGATCGGAATTGATGGGATGGTCCCTTGCTTGCTTCCGGAGAGTAAATTAGTTTTTTTTCCCTCCACGTGGTCATACGCAGTTTGTACTGTTTTTTGACAATAAATTTATTTACAAGAGAACCACAATAGTGTTATTAACCAGATACAATACAACGCAATCAAATTTGGAGAGTTAAGTTGTTATTTTTTACAGCTCATTCATATCTTGAAATAGAGAAAAAACTTTAAAAATATAAGCAATACGACCTATATTGGTAGAATAGGAAGGTTTTTAATTTAAATCTCATGACGTTTCGTCTAATTTATGGACTTCTGATGCACCAAACATGGTATAATCAAAATAAAAAAACTCGTTACTAATCTGCCAATATACGTCGAATTGTATTAATGGCGATGAAAATAAATGTACACAAAACATATCAGTTTGTCTTTAACGTATACGACCCTTTCAGGCAACTTCTCAATATAATGTTTAAATCCACAACGTTCCAGTCAGAATCCTGGTCTTTTCCGGGTATTTACATACATATAGGAGGTTGTATTAACAACTTCATTTTACGTTCTTATAGCATTCGCTCCTGAATACATTTCTTTCATAAACATATTTCTTCAGTGTATCCTACACGTACCCTATATGCGATAACTTTCAACCTGGTGAATACGGTGAGGAGCCGGGATTCGAACCCAGGGGCTCTCTTTCATGTAGTTAAAAACCCTCTCCTCACCTCCTGAGGCAATAACTGAAATATTTTTGTATCAACATTATGTCAAACTGTATTTAATATTCAGGATCTCTTTCAGGCAATTTATCAATATTCCCGGATCAATCTAATTCTTAATTTACCCATGTGCTCTAACACGGAGGGAAAATATGTATTTAAGAACAATAAGATGAACGAAGGAATGGACATTTGCGAAAAAGATTTTTTTTAAGTTTCATACACCACTCAATCAGTCAGAAAATGGTCTATGTCATGTCATATGTTTCCGGAGGCACTGCGGCTCGCAATAAGCACGGTTAAGTGGAGGAGAGGCCCAGCTGCTTACATCCGTCGCATTTTCATCCACAGCTCTCACTTTGCCTCGGCTCGATATGCGCCGTGACGTCAGACTTGTTGCCAGGCGACGCCCCCCCCCCCCCCGCCCAATCTCAGCCAGTTTGTTGTGGAGAAATGGACGCTAAGCTAAAAAAACAATAATATAAAGAGTGAAGGAAATTTCACAATAATAAATCAAACAAAATAATAAAAATCTTACAGATTTTTTTTAAAAAAACTTCTTTAAATTCAATGTTGTGAATAGATCATCAACGAACGAGATTTTGACACTTTTGCGCCCAAAGAAACTGTCATTAATTATCATTCATAACAAAAACACTGTAGAAAAATCGTAATTTTGAGTATGTTTCTCACTCAAGAAAATCAATCTTTAAAAATATCCTCTACATAACACGCGAAATCACCCGGTTTCGTTTCAACTTCTCAAAAACTTCTCTCGAGATATGAAGACATGACTTAAAACAGACATGGGTAGTTGGAAAAAAAAAACTGAAATAAGTAATAAATAATAATGCAAGAGCACAAACTATAAAACTGTATATTTGCTTTAGTTCTAAGTAAAAAAATTAAATACCGCGACACTGTGAAAACAACAAGAACCAACTCCAGTTCAAGTATTTAGAATGGAATGACAATGTTGTGCGAGACGAAATGAACGGTGCGCGGTTGCAAAGCGAAGAATTACACTCATTAACAGTAATGTTATAACAATAATATTGTAATGTTTTCATTAAAGCACGTCTACCAGTAGTAGTGGGTGCGGATTAACTGACAAGAAAACACCAAGCACGGAACACGAGTTGCACTTACCGAAAAACACAAATATTAACAAATTCCTTCTTTCTCGTGACGGTTTTTTAGACTGATACAGCACACTTTCATAAGCGTCAGGTTGAGGTGTTTGCAACACAGACACAACTAGTGGTGCAAACCATTGCACATATTTTCTTACACACGCTTGCTTCTCCGTCTGCAGCACAGAGTGAAAAAATTCTATTGTGAAAGGGTCCTTTCTGGCAAAGGGGTCCTCTACATTTCGGTCGTCTTCCAGTGCTCTGTTCATGCTCAGAGTCGCTAGATGAACTTTTTACTGTCTTATATTTGAAATTTCACAGTAAAAAACCATTCAGAATAATATTTCAAAACAAATAGCGACATATCAGTCTTATAAATATCGCAAAAGTATTATGTGTAAATGTTATTTCGTCGAACACAGAAATTGATGTATTTTCGTATCTGCAGTTTGCGTTTTCTGTTCTCCTCTCATGTATTTTATCATAATCATATCTCTCATTTCAGTTTACGAAAAGTGTATTCTACGTCTGCTAAATATTGTTGAAGCTTCTTGAGACAGTAAACAAATGCGTAAATGTAGCAGATAGAAATTATTTTACTGCGTCTATACCACACTTTCAAGCGAAATACCGATAATGCGCATGTAATGAATACTAATTCTACTTTACGTACAGAAATTTTTAGCTAAATCGTTGGACCAGTTTTTGAAAAATATTCAAAAATGTACTTTGACCTTCATGTGAAGTGCTCTTTGCGTTCAAGTAAAAAGTAAATTGAAATCACGTGTATACGAGAGAAGTAAAATCGAAGGGGAAAAAAATTACATTAAAAAGTAATTTTACATAAAACATTTCAATAAATGTTGAACTCAGAAGCAAACATTTAAAATATTAGAGATAAATATAAACATTTCAAAAGGAATTTGAAGAGAAAATTTACAGAAATCATTAAAAGGCTGCGCAGTTTAGTTGCTTAAAATACGTCATTAAATAAAAATCAACTATTTATAAAATAGATGTTATAATGTATTTAATCGTAGCTCGTGAAAACTTAACTTAGGTTTCAGACTTAATTCCCGAAGTGAAACAGCAAGAAAAACCAATGCTCTTAATGTTCGACTCAGCACATCAATTTATCAAAATCAATGTAACAAAATACTTTCAAAATTTAAGAACATCGGTTGTTTCCCATCGACGCCCGAAAGTCTCTTCGCGAATGCTAAAAATATACTTTTGCAGCGGTTGCAACAACTCGAACGACATTCGTCGGCTCACTCATATATGAAGAAATTCTCCTATTGTTCCCATTGGGCCAAAGTGGTCCAAATTCGAACAAGTTTTTATCAATAAGTAAAATGAATACATGGTAGCGTATAGGGGATATGAACCAAGGGATGGAGGGGGGAAAGAGAGACAGAGCTAGAAGAAGAATCCCATCCCGGGAGATATGAGGTGCAGACACGCCACAAAATCTTAACGACATCTCGCATTTCTTCAAAAACGTCAACACCTTCCTCATCTCAACATACTTTTTCATTCAACCGTCCAACCACAAGAATTGTCGTAGTCACTCGCCGTTACGAAATTAACTTGACGCTGTAAGATAATTATTCTCTCTCTCTCTCTCAACCGACTAGTCCTGACCCACACACACACGCGCGCGCGCGCGCATTGATCAACCCCCTTTTCCGCATTTCCTGTGACACATCCATCCATCTATCCATCCATCGCAGCTGCAAACCGGATTCGAACGTTAGGCGCTGGACGGCGACATCTGGGCGCGTGAGGGGAAGGACCCTCCAACGTCATCGAGGGCGCAAGTTAACTCTAGCGAATCGACAAGGAGAGAGAGAGAGGGGGGTGTAATTAAGGCAGAGGAAGTAAGGCGACGGGTCACGTGATTACTCCAATTCCACGCAGTGTATACACACCGACGTAAACCTGTGCTGCACCTCCTGCTTTCTCACACACGTTTCTCCGTCTGCAGCACAAGAGAGTGACAGAAAATACCGTGAAAGTGTTGTGTAGATGTTATTTCGTTGTCGACAGAAATTAATGGATTTTCGTATCTGCAGTGCGTTTGCTGTCCTCCTATGTATTTTATCATTATCGTATCTTTCATTTCAGTTTACGAAAAGTGTATTCTACGTCTGCTTCGTCCATTTACATTGTTAAATAGTATTCAAGCTTCTTGAAACACTAACCGAACGTGTAAGTGCAGCAGACAGAAATTATTTTCCTGAGTCTATACAAAACTTTCAAGCGAAAAACCGCTAATGCGGATGTAATGTATACTAATTGTAGATGGAATTTAAACGATTGTGTAATTTTAAAATCTTTAGAAAATCAAAGAATATTATCAAGGTTCATCAATTTTTACAAGGCTCATAAAAATGAACCCGCGTGGAAATATACAGCGGAAAAATTGGAACAGGTAGAAAATGTATTTCAAAAATTNTTGGAACAGGTAGAAAATGTATTTTAAAAATAAGAAATATTTCTCAACAGAACGGTTGCAGACTGGACGTAAATGTTTGCGTGCGAGAGTTAGAAAGGGAAAGGGAGGTGCACTAAAGGGGTGAAACGAGTGCAATAAATAATAATAAATATAGATTAATTACTTAGTTGTTTCATAGTCGCATGTTTTTATATTTAAAATGATATAAAACAGTTTAATAATGTATTCATCCATAATTAATTTCAGTTCTGAGTAAAATATATTTCCTTATATTCTGCCGCCGGGCATCATGTACCCATTTGCAGTTAAATAAATACTGTATTCTTACATTCGATACACAAAGTTTGTACTTTGTCTAACGAAGGGCGATGTCTCTCGATATTGTTGTATGCCGTTGTTTAGCGTTAATTGGAACGAGTGAAAGTTTTTATATATTCTTCAATATTCGGACAGGATATTGAAGCACAGATTTAATTAATACACACTAACGGAGTGCCAAAGTAACATTTCGCGTGATATTTCCCGGAGGCGGCCGCGACGTCGTCAATGAAAGAGACGCGACTCGAAAAGGCACGAATTCACACACACACAAAAAACTCTCGGAGAAAACCGGAAATACATCTCCAGATGCCAGAAGGGTGGAAGTGATAAAAACTGAAAACCAGTCAAACGAGTTTTCGTGAAACAAAATAAACTTGAAACCTCTTGTACGAAGAGGTCGCCAGTTAGTGTCATTCGGGCGAATGCAATCCAAAATAGACGGAAAAGATTTAAAAAACACACACACACAGCCAACGAGATCGCATTCAGCGAGCACCCCCCCCTAACAACATCATTGGAAAATAACGAGTTTTCACATCCAAATAAGAATCAAAGAACAACTCTGTCTCTCTCGCTTAATGCGGAAAAAGAATAAAAATGCGAAAAAACCTCCAAAATCAAATTGGGATGAATTTCCAAACACCAGATGTGCTTCGCCTGCCACCCACCCACTCACTCCAGGGTCAGAATAAAAAATTGTCCCTGTTCGATTGAAAAGCGAATCCTCCTTGTTCTCTCCACCTCCTAGTGTCAATATTACTCCCACAAACAACTCCGACCAACACCTGCACGCGGGGGCCAAGTTGCTCTGGTTGAACCTTCGAAAGAAGAAGAGACATTCTTCGGCAACGACAGGAATTAACGCTGAGAAAAGTGACAGTTTAAATGTTTAATTGTGTTACTCTTCGGATTGTACGTGATTCAACGAATATAACTGATAATATTTACAAAGCACAAACACGTCAAACAAAAATAATACATTTTCAAATTACAAAAATTCTCAGCTTGGTTTTCACGAGAATGGCAGCCCACTGAAAAAAAAGCAACTAATTAAGAGTAGAGCAATTTAGTAGGTAATAAACGACTACTTTATTGCAATGGCAGTTTTGTCTTGTTGCCCGTCCACCCACCCACTTCCAATAGCCCCCTGTAGATGAGCTTCAACAGCACGTCACGAACATTACAAAGAAAAAATAATAAATAAATAAATAAATAGCCCTCCTCCAGATGCCCGCGCAAACCCCCCCCCCCTCAGAGGCAGGTAGCGCAAGGCAATAGCGGGAATTGGTTTCGGAGCGGCGACGATGCAATTGAAACTGTCATAACAGTGATGAGGAAACCTGCGCATTTGCAAACCTCGCGTGTCAGCAAGAGAGAGGAAGGAATTGGTGATGGGATGAGTAGCGGTAAGCAACAGGAAAATGCACTGGAAACACCTTCCATTAAATGACGGAACGATATATTGGAGGATTCGTCATCAATAAAAGATTATTATTTTTTACAACGCCAACGTTTCCGCAATTTATTTTTCCTTCATCAGGGGTATATTCTTTTATTTTTGACGTACATCAGGAAGGTTGTAGAGATGTAATGGGTTGGTTGTCTTTAGAGGTTATGGCTGGCAGTAATTGATGATGGTGTAGCTCCATATCAGGTATGATTTCTTATAAATTTATTGTCAAAAAACAGTACAAACTGCGTATGACCACGTGGAGGGGAAAAAAACTAATTTACTCTCCGGAAGCAAGCATGGGACCATCCCATCAATTCCGATCAAGGGCCCTAAGGCAGGGGCGGATTCAAAAATTTCAGCAAAAGTTCCTAGATAAGATAAAAAAAATTAGCTGCGAGTTATAATACATATATAATGTCAATATGTTTGTAATTTAACGCAAATATGTTTGTAAATTTACATGTACAAGTTATTATCGAACTATAGATTATTCTGAGTATAGTGTTTAAAAATCATAAGAGTTGAAAAAACACTAAATTCACGATTTATTGTTACAATAAACACG
>NNCF01131587.1:77603-90222 GCA_002313205.1 Laupala kohalensis | reverse complement strand
ATATATATATATATATATATATATATATATATATATATATATATATATATATATTTCCTCGGCCATCATCGGAGACCTAATTTCAAAATACGAGGATCCAAACCCTTCGGGTCTATTACAAATGTTCCTACATAAATTAAGTTAAATCAAGTTGTGTGTTATCATTTGACGATAGCTTAAAGAAAATATTTTAATTTTTAAAATAACCATAAATTTGATTACATTACAAATGAAACTGCGTCCCGTGTGTTATATTTCAATTTACATTAAACGAGGGGGGAGACAACTTTGTTATGAATTTATACCGACATAATTAATATTTGACGTGACATGTCCTCCGGTGAGATAAAATAGAAAATTGAGTTCGGAATTACCCCGTCATACATTACAACAAGAAAACATTTTATTATAATACTAAATATTAAAAATACTTTTTAAAAATAAAGCAATATACTATTTAATTTTTCCAGCTTGAAATAATTTGATTCTCCACCAACAAATGTGCGTCACAACTTTATGGAAAAAACAATGACTCATAAGAAAGTGGTCCGCGTGCTAAAATTAATTGGATGTTGCTGACGTAGATCAATTTGTACCGTACTCATTTAATATTTCGTCTCTCAATTCCTTTGAACATTGATCCAAATTAAAACAGACGCCCCTCCAACTCATTTTATAGTAGGCCCTGTCAGTCTGAACTTTGAGCCACAAGTAAAATGTACCGAGAAAGCAAATAGTAATTGACGAACGTTAAGATCGTGGGTTTCCATCTGCAACAGATTTATATTCAACTGCGAAGCACAAAATAACAAGGAACTACCAACCAGGTATAAAATGAAAATATATAGAAATATTGTGCGGGGGAAGTGTTAATGGCAAGATATACATTATCAGGGTCGTGACGATAAGCGACAAACTTACCTGTTCATTTTAAAGAATCCCCTGACTTTGGGAGTGAAGAAGTAATTCATACTAATACATAAATGCTGAATGCGAAAGAGAGTCACGTCTAAACAACTCGACAAATTGCAATGAAATTCGGCAAGGAGATAGTTTATATGTTCAGGATGAGTATAGGCTAACGTATTTTACAAATGTGTGATAATAAAGATACATATTGGTAAAATAAAAAAAATAAAAGTTATATCCGCTTATGCTGGCTAGGTTACAAATAGGTGACAACAATAAACGGCAATATTGTTTTCCTCAAAGAGTTCTACAAAAAAAGTCCACGATAGCAGATGTCTAGATACAAAAAATAGACACGTTATTAAAAATATAAGTTACAATACTTCAATTTAAGAATGAAAAAAAAATCAATCATCATTGGTGCAGCCGTGACTGCCTCGGAAGAGAACATCCCGCGAGATGCTTTAATGTAGACAGTCAAGTTATGTATTGAATTTGCATTATTCTGAAGTTGAAACAATTAGGATTCAGTGCATGTTTTTAAAAACTAGCGAGTAAAAGTATTTTGATCGTACGATATATAAACATATATGGCAACGCCGGGTAATCAGCTAGTCGGTATATAAATTTCCATCAGAGATCAGGCGCCTACAACGACCACATAACCTCACTCCCTCCTTCCCCCACCCCGAAAGTCATTTTCGTCGCAAGACACCTTCCTTTGTTTTCTCCCAGCTTTTTTTCCTCGCGTATCGATTACATCATTTGCTCATAAGATGCAACGCGTAACGATCGATCGGCTTCGTTGCATAAATAACTAGCTACACCACGATCGACTTTGTTGTTCCAATACTCAATATCAGGTCAGGTTTTAGTTTGTTTGTTCGTTCGCACCACACAGTGTGTGAGTGTCCAGGCAGTACAGATTGACGGAGTTATTAATGTGTGACACACCTCTCACTATTGTCACAAATATCCATTAATGGACTAATACTTGATAGTAATATACGTATCATTCTAAGTCAAAACGTTAAGAAAGCAAATTCCCACGACTCTACTTTCCGCATGTCCTTAAAAAAAAGCAGGAAAATGTTACATTATAATAGTAATACGAAATGCAACATGAATGAAGTAAAAGAGAAATACAAACGGCGCTAGTAGTCCCTTTCCACTGCCATATGTTGTTTTCAATCGAGAGAAAGTCTCACCCCCTCGGCTTCACCCCTCTCGTGTGGAGGGAGGCCCAGAATGAAGGAAGTGTTAAATGCAAAGATCTAAGAACGAAATAAAATAAAATCCACGTTACTACCGAGTGATATCAAGACTTTAAAAAATTAAGACAGCTTCTCGATTTTAAAAAGGAAAAAAAAATCATAAAATTTTACTGTTAAAAACAATAGTTATAAATATTCCTATACTTCGCTTTTGTTAGACGAAAAAAATAATAATAATAATAGAAAGCTTACCTTCGATTGGCACCATGGCAATCAAACGCGTTACGGATTTTGTACCCGAACATCGAACAGGTAATAACATCACGCTCGCGGCCATTGGCCCACTCTACCACACACAACACAGCGCCCGAAGAGGAATAAAACAAGCTGCCGCCGCCGCCGCCGCCGCCGCAACTACCACCCCCCTCTATCTCTCCCCCTCCACTCCTTACGACAGAACGCAGCTGTCCCTCTGAGACACACACGCGCTTACACCCCCCCCCACCCCCCACGCCCTTCATCCAGCGACGCCACGCCACGCCACGGGGATCGCCCTCGCCCTTCTACATAGGAACAACGCCCGTCGGTCGCCCGCCCTACCGCCCTTCAGAGGCAGGCAATTGGCAGATGAGGCGGCGGCAGCGGCTGCTATAATGGCGCGTGCGGAGAGGGATGATGGCAGAATAACCCAATGTACTCTTTTCCTTATTCATCGATACATGCGCTTCAGGCGCATATTCTTCGAGGCACATTAGGAAGATAAATATTCCTTATCACATATTTCTGTATTGACAACTAGCTGCACCGACAGACATTGTCCTGTCCAAATTTAAATGTGGAAACAAAGAAGAAAAACTATTTCAGAGTGATCGTTGTATGTATTAACGATTGCGGATATTGAATTGGGAGGAGGACATTTACAACCACACGTACGCCGATGGGAAACGTAATTTATTTCATGAACCCGATTGCGATGAGCTTACAACACTCACAATTCAATTGAAAAACGAATAAATAAATAAATAAATATGTCGTTCCTATCATCAGTTATGATCGAGAGTGCATAAGACACAAATTATGATTTCTGCAGTTTGTCACAATTTTCTTCGTAATTATCCCAAATTTTTGTCCAGAACCATAATATGATCACAACGAAACAAAAGAGGAGAATTACACATTTATATCCATCGTTCAAAACTCCCACAGACAGAAAAACGCACTTTCAATTTCCAGTTTTTCTTTCCCTAAAAACCTTATTCTGACAATTACGAACATTCTTTTTTAAATTAGCCAAATCGGTCCAGCCTTCTTCTCAAGTGATGCGCTTGAGACCAACGAACAGCGTTTAATTTTTATTTACATAGATTAGTTCAAGTTACAGATCATTCGATGAATCTCATGTAAGGAGATTTTTATACGAGTGAGAAGATTGATACCCAATTGTATCTCTAACATATTATTACTTAAACTTCGAAACTTCGAGAGAAGAAAAAAAGAAGGAAAGGTCCGTTTTAATTCTTCTGTTCTCCGCAAGATTTCTCAAGTCAACAAACAGCGTTGGCTCAATTACAACAATTACCAAAGAGAATGCACTCTTTGTATTATTTAAATGTTATAAAACACAAGAACGATACGCGAGGAGGATTTGCTCAGGATTTACTTCCTTATTGTAAATTATTAAACAAAATTAATCTATATAAAAAAGTCTTCCAACAACCAAATAATAAAGAATTTCAAAACCATACTCGGATAGAAATAAAACAAAATGATTGTACATACATCGTACTTCAGAATAAAAGTAAAAAGAATGTTTGATGTAATTATACTCGTCATAACTATCTACAAATATAAGCAAATAAGCTTCAACCTATTTCACGAGCATTTTGAGAATGTTATGGGAAGAAAATCTAAAAAGTTGCACTGTAATGCTATTTGAAATCCATTTTACGTCAGTAGAATTTAAATTAAATTACTACATGAAACGTCCTTATTTTCACCAACTACCCTATTTATTTTCAATTAAATAAACTTTCGACCCTCTCTGGGGCCAATCATCAGGCAACTACTCACAAAAATTATTGCAACTGTTGAACATGGCGGAAATCAGACAGTTCACACAAATCACAGAATACGGAATAAAATAGATCTTGCACAAAATAAATAATAAGGCACAGAATCATAGGACATACGCACAATATAGAAAATAAAATAAAAGTATAAACGTCATAGATAGATAGAACGCAAAATACTAAATGTTATTAAAAATATATGAAAGGTATTGCACACCTTAAATTAATAAAAAATCAAATGTGTAGAATCTCAAAGAGTTGATTGTTGGTAGAGTATCGGAGTATGGAGTATTGCGGAATAGAATATCAAAAAATATATACAAAGAAAAGAATGTACAAAATGTTTTTAAAAAATTAAAAAAAACTTATTTTAAATTAATAAAAATCAAATGCGTTGAACCACAAAGGGTAAAAATACTCTTGTAAATATTGGACAATTTATTTATCTGTGATTAAAATAAAGTTAATGTAATAATTTATTTCAAACAAGTCACTGACTCCGCGCCGCCGATTGAGTCGACTATCCATCCATCCAAAAGCCCATGACACGCCCCGCCAAACCAACAACAAACTGACAGACAGCAGATGTAGCGGGTGAGTTTTAGGGGGAAGAGGGGAGGAAAACGCCTCGCCGGCCGGCCGGTGAGTACGTAGGTAGGCAGGCAGGCAGGCAGGCAGGCAGACCCCACTGGTACGACGATAGCAGCTTGTACCGCTGCCGCCATGCCATGCGGATCTCTGCCCCCCACCCCTCCCAATCCTTCACACTCCTCTTTCAACCAGAGAGTGTCAAGCGACGTGCGGGACTAGTGTCACCCATCTGGCGGCCACTTCCAGTACTACGTTCAGTCCCGTTGCTTTCTTTTGTTCTTCTACGAGACCATTTTAAAAACAAATCGCTTCCTTCAACTACATTTGATGGAAATTTTGCAGCAGACAATATTCAAGATAGTGTACATTCCCCAATTCACATTGATGTAAACTTAGATTGCTAAAACTCCCAACTACTTTTACTAACACTTCAAATAGGCACACACGCAAGTTATTTCAAAAACAAATTGTAAGAACCATTGAAAAAAAGAAACTAAGAATACTCGTAGGATTGATGCTACACTTTTGCAGAGTTGATACAAAATAATACTGAGAAAGAGACATGTAATAATACTTCACAAGTACGATGTTTTAGATTCGAGGGACAAAGCAACCTCAACATTATTCCCTTCATGTTTACCTCGTTCTGCTCTTCCCCGGTGTCATCGTCAGACGCACAGACGCTCAATTCGTAGCAGCAAAACACACGCAGCACCACTACCACCACAACAACAACAACAGTTTACTGCTTTCACTTACTGCATCTGCATGACTCTTGCCTCGACCTCATCCTTGGAACACACTACAGCTAACTTCCTTCTTTCCTTCACTCCTCCGCCGCCGCCGCCGCCGCTGCATGCTATATGACCCAGCGTCCCCCGACCGACGAACAGACAGACACACGGCCGGTCTCTCTCTCTCTTACCCCCTCTCCCCTCCTCGCCGACCACAATCCCTAGGATCCCTAGCATCTCTATTTAGAGACCTCGATGCAGAGCGGACCGTGAGCCTCATTCACAGTCATTATGCAATATGGCTACCCAACACAAATTACAAACTCCCGCGAATTTACAAAAATAAAAATAAAATATAATAAAATAAAAAAACAACAACACAACAAACTAAGGTAATATTCGTTCGATGTAGAAAGAACAAGAGCCATCAAGTGAATTTCATTGATGGCCGAGGTCGGTGATATATTCAAGTTTTCATAAATTCGAATGTCCTGTCAACATAACGCGAGGTACAAATACTATTTTACTGTTATGGACGATGGCTACAATGAGTACAAGCCATGTACCAACATCAAGCCAGTTAGAGTGACAATAAAAAAAATTAAATAATTTATTTGTCGAGAGAGCTGTTACAAACTACCTATACACAAGTTCAGGACAATCAAGTTATTTACTGCAACTAATAAAGACAATCATAAAGCGTTTACGTAACGCGACTTTTTGAAGAGTGAAGAGAAATCGGAGCGCGCAAGTATCATTTTGTTGCAGAGTTAAAAGGGTTCGGTAGAAGCGGAGTGGAAAAAAGATTTTTTTAAAAATATTTAACATTTAATCATAACTAATTTGGAAATGAAATATATGATTTATCTAAGCCAATGATATTATTATTATTATTATTATTAAGTTTTTCAATACTTGAACGGCCCTAAGTCTTCGCCTCTTATTGGCGGAGAAAGGCGAGAGGGAGTGACGACAGTGGTGTATTCCGTCAGCACACGATTGAGGCGCGGGTTGTAGTGTTGTAGTGTTGTAGCTCATCACCAAATCTTCCCGGGTTCCATTCTCGATGGGGCCTGAAAATTTCTAGCTTTTTACATTAATCTCCTAGTTCATATAGCTGTGACTACGGAAAAGCGAACTCTTCTTTCCTCCATCCAGCTCCTCCTAGTATCAATAACTCCAAATATTATTAACTACTTTTACTAACCCCTTCATGTGGGCCAAGTTATTACTATCCGACCCACCTACTAACAATAACGTATCACCCAACTCCTACCTCCTATTGCTCCATGAAGAAAAGCTTCAATAGCACAAAGCTACATTTCCCATAAAAAATATATCGTGGCGTAACTACCGCCGGCTCGGCCGGAGCAATTGCCTGGGAGCCCCATAACAGATTTTTTAAGTAGCAAGAAATTTATTTCCACGTTTTTAAATACCTTCCTTAAGAAATTTTTTAGAGGTGCCTTTTGGTGCCATTTCAAAAGAACGTTGTGTCATTTATAAATTTACAATAACTAATATTCCCACAAAAAGTGAGTTTTAACAAACAGACGAATATTTCCTCGTAATTATAATTTTCACCGAGGCCCCAAGGTACTGCAATTGAACCAATCCTTCCTTATATTACTTTTTTATATTAGTTTATGTTTAATGTAAAATAAAAGTAATTTTGTCGATATTCATTTTTGTCACGTTTTAATTATTCAACTTTATTTCAATTTTCTTTCGTCCCATTGTAAAATGTTTTATTCAAACTGCACAATTAGTAATATAAGTTTTGAAAAGTAAAGCGGTTGTACATTAATTTATTTGTAAAATAGCTTAATTCTTAAGCAAAAGGTTGCTAAAAAAAAATTAACTGAGGGCCTTTCATGTGACCCCGAAAGGGATAATTACGGCACTGATTATCTCGCAGTGTATTTTCCCCCCACCACCACCACCACCGACGGTTCTCTCTTAGTTAAGGACTCTACTCTCCGTGACCGGGTCTGTTGAAGCCGAAGCCGACCCCAGCGCCCTCCATGCGCGGAAACACACAACGCAGGGGAGATCAAGAGGTACAGAAGCGTGGGCTTTTGAGGCGGCGGTGGCGGCGGCGGCGGCGACGTAGCGGATCTCTCCACTCCATTCAGGCGAAAAACTTGTCCGGCGCGCAGACGACGCACGGACGGGCAGCAAGGAGCAAGGGTGCCTTGTTTACTACCCTTGATAGCCAAAAGGGGAAAGGGTTGGAAGGGCGGGGTACGCGCGGGGTCTTGAAAAGTCGGATCGAAGTAGCCTCCTGATTGGACACCAAATGAAATAAAATAAACAACTCACAGATGACTTCATTTTTTTTGGTGGGGCTTTAGGGCTCGTCAACATCGAGGTCATTAGAGCCCATCAGATGACTTCATATTAATATTCAGTTTCTGAAAATAATTTTTTTTTAAAACATTAAATCTTGCTTTCCAGATACATCGTTATAATGAAGAGTCATAATCATAAGGGTCAGGATTTTTAGGTGCGTTCCTTTATTCTTGGGATTAATTAAGGCTCTTCGGAAAGATACAGAGTGCGAAATTTTATCTATAGATGAGAGTCATGTTTCGAGGACCTTTCTCTTTTGCCTCTTGGGATCTTTATCCAATTTTCCTCCTTGCTCCCTTTTACTGTAGCTATTGTGAAAATAACTTTAAACAATATCAAAAACTATTTTCTTGCATGATTGGGTTGTGTCATAAGACACTCATATTAATTTAGTTTTATGTGTACTCAACTCTGGCACTTTGGTTGGGCGGATACATTAATTCTGTAGCCCCATTCCTGGCAAACCGGGTTTTTCTCCGTTTTTTCCTTCGGGTAGAGGCGGATTTCTTATTCAGGTTCTCTAGGTTTTTGTCTAGGGGCAAAGTGTTTATTGTAACAATAAATCGTGAATTTAGTGTTATTTCAATTCTTATGATTTGTAAACACAATGCTCAGAATAATCTATAGTTCGATAATAATTCGTACATGTAAATTTTTTTTTTGCCTTAATTTACAAACATATTGACATTATATATGTATTATAACTCACAGCTAACTTTTTATCTTATCTAGGAACATTTGCTGAAATTTTTGAATCCGCCTCTGCCTTAGGGCCCTTGATCGGAATTGATGGGATGGTCCCTTGCTTGCTTCCGGAGAGTAAATTAGTCTATTGTCCTCCACGTGGTCATACGCAGTTTGTACTGCTTTTTTGACAATACAATTATAAAATTTATCCTGATTTGTAAGACCTATGACAAGATTCTGTTCCATTTATACATGATTTCATCACTTATTCAAGTGAAGTTCCATTATTGTCTTCTCAGCTGCAAATGAACGTGCGAATAATAAAACCTTACGTACTTTAAGCAAACTCATGACTGAAAGCGCAATGGAGAATATTTGAGAATAAGGCAAACAATCACAGATTTTTTTGGAGGATCTAAAACTACATATTCTATCTCCCAATAGGAACAGGAGAGAGTTATAATTTAATCTTCTACTTTTGTTTGCAACTCAATAGACGCGAATAGGAACAAAGAGATGATTTCTTAAACAAGTTGAGTAAAACAGCACCTTTTTGTCCATGTTTTACCTTATTTTAGCACATTTTCCCTCACCTTCATCAAACGAAATTTCCACCTAAAAATCGTAACCCTGTAAACGATGGTACACCAAATTGAGTATTGTACCATGTATATAGTACATACACAACACTAATTCCAAAGGAACGACTTCGGTGTTCCACTTCTCTCACATTTCACTGTTTCTCCATAAAAGTTCGCCAAACGCAGTGGGATCGTGATACTTTCGCTGTCTCTGATTGGTTTATGGACGTTAAAATTATGGTTTATAAGTCCATAAAAGCGAGCTGTGACCTTTCATCCATTACGTGTCTGTATTTCTCCCAGGACTACTACCTTTAAACCTTCTCTAATAAAAATCCTAAGGTCGTAAAAAAGCGAATAATCGTCGGGAACTAACCCCTTTTCCTGTCTCGAACATGATACACCCTAAACATTTTATATCTGTCTTTTGTGTAGCTGTGTAGCGGGCGACCGGATTGTTGCGGAGCATTTTGTTAGGGGAGGTGGGGTGGGGATGTAATAATAATAACAACAACAACAACGCGAGACTCTGATCTTCTTCAGCTGTCGCTAGCGAATGCCAATGACGTCGGACGGACGGACACGGCGCTGAGGCAGCTGCCTGGTCCCCCCCACCCCTCANCCCATCCCCCCAGGGGCGGGGTAAATGTGAATTTACGAGAGGGGTGGGGGATGGGGGGGGTGACTTCGAATGAAAAGAGAAGAGTCATCGATGCGATGGACGTCAGATAGACTCAATTCAATGTCGGAAGGAAGGAAGGAGGAGGAAGAGGGAATAAAGCGAATAACAAAAGACTGGGACACTTCATGCAAATGTTGCCTTGTTTCGTGGCCTTTGAATCAAGAGCTCAATCGTAGGAGGAACAATGTAGTTAATCGTGAAAGAATTCGAAAGTGAGATTTCGCCTGAAATATCTGTTTTGGCGATCCTTAAAACAAAGTGAACTTCACACGAAGGTCAAAGTACTATTTTGAATGTTTCTAAAAAAACGGCTCCAACGATGTAGCTTAAATGTTCTCTACATAAAGTAGAATTAGTACGCATTACATCCGCATTAGCGGTATTTCGCTTGAAAGTTTGATATAGACGTAGTAAAATAATTTCTCTCTGCTACACTTACGCATTAGTTCAGTGTTTCAAGAAGCTTCAACAATATTTAGCAGTGTAAATGGACCGAGCTGACGTAGAATACTCTGTTAGTAAACTCAAATGAAAGGTATGATAATGAGAAAATACGTAGAACAGAAAACTCACGGCAAATACGAAAATACATCAATTTCTGTGTACGACGAAATTACATGTAGACACAAGACTTTTACGATAGTTACAAGACTGATGTGTCACTATTTGTTTTGAAATAATATTCTGAATATTTATTTTACTTTCAATTTTCATATAAAAGAGAATAATAAGTTCATCTAGCGACTTTGAGCATAAATAGAACACTAGAAGACGTCCAAAATATAGAGGACCACACGCCACAAATGACCCTTTCACTATAGAATTTTCTTCTTCTTTCTATGCTGCAGACGGAGAAAGTACAAAGTGCAATGGTTTTACATGAATTGCTGACGGTGAATGGCGAGTCTTCGCACGGGGACCGCGTGTTTCGGTTTCTGTTAGTTCTTTTTTAAACCGCACCCATCGCCAATCGCAATCAGCGACAGCGCACCCAGCGGCGAAGGACGGAAAACAACACATTCCAAGGAACCTACGTCATGTTGCACACGAAGGGAGAAATGAAGAGCAGAGAGTGATCACGAACGTAAGCTTTGGCAGGGTTCATCTCCTTATTATTTATGGGCAGCACAATTTTATACTATTCTATCTTCTACGTTTCCTCTATTTACATTACAACTTGTGAACGAACTCCGCGACAAGGTTCGCATCCATCTTCCAATAATCATATACCACGGATGAAAAAATTGTAGTACGAATTAGTACTTCACTTCATAATACTTGTACACATTTGTATCTCCATGATTCGACATAAGCTTCGTAGCACTAAATATTGATTACGAAAATACAGCAAAGAAATACGTGGGCACACAGAGGAAGAAAGAACGATAAAGAAAAGAAAATGGAGGAAATGTGACTACAGAAAAGGAAATACAGCTTAGCATCTACTACAGCAGCTATTACGTACGGCCGGCCGGTCGGTCGGTCGGTCGGTCGGAGCTTTGACGTACTGCCGCCATATGTTAGCGCCGCCTGTCCACTGCAGCAGTCATTTGTTGGCCTACACGCAGTGCCAGGTCGCTAAATCATGCAAGGGGAACACAACGGTCGACTGTCGATAGCCTGTACCCCCTGTCGCTGCGTGAAATTTTCATCAAGGACAGTTTGTCCCTGCAGTAGTTGTGGTTCTGACGCTCGATAGGGAATTCAAAACATCCAAGTTTTATGTCTGAACGAAAATACGTACCGAGTGCAACTAAAACCTACATTCCTTGTTCCGCCCATAGTCCACTTATTCCTAAAACCAATAATCAATAACTTGGTGGTTTGACTGCATTGTATTATATATTAAATAAATTGATGTCGTCTTGCAGTACTCATTTATTAATCAAGCCAATTTTTTAAATCTCGTTTTTCATTTTTAAAATTTTCATTTGATAAATCAATTATTCTGAAATTCATTATCATATTATTATGTTTTAAGTATGGTTTATAGTAATACTAACAGACCCGACGTTGCACTGTCTAAATTTCAATAAATTTGTTTCTGATCGTTTTGTCAATCTGTGAAAAGCTATTTTAAATGTATAAATAAAGTAAAAAAATCTGTGTGGTCTTTGTATCTATTAACGATTGTGGCCGTGTATATTCAATTCGAGGAGTAGTACATTCAGAAGTAGATTATTTTACATGCGAGATGAATTCTATCGGCAGTACACCGCTGAAATGCTGGAAATGTGTGATGTGCCTGGAAAGTGATCGACTTGGAACCGTGCGGTTTTGTTCCCAAATTTAAGTCACAATTGAATGAAGTCGGAAGTTCACGTCAACCAAATTTCTTCCGTTAAATTTGGAATCACAATGAATCCTAAGGTGTTTTATTTACAATTCGATTGCAAGATCGATGTTCAATTTTTTTGTGCGCTTTACGGCTCATGTCGACATCAAAGGTCATTGGAACCCTAAAAAATTGTACAGGTAGGGAAAATGCAGTTACGCAACATGACTCTCCCCGCGCGTGGGACTCGCCGAGTGACCCCAACAATACCCACTATAAACCCTCCTGAATTACAACATACCAAAACATATATCAAAACATCAAAAAAGGAAAATGAAAGATACCCTAGCCCTAATAGCGTTCGGATCGAAAAGAAGAAGAGGTGACAAAGGGAGGTCAGGAAAGAGAAAGGAAGGAGCCTCGCACAAGCAAGTGGAAGTAATAACAGACTCAGCTCGAGGCCCCGTGTTCACTAAACACGTACTTACTAGATGTAAGTCCCCTGGGGGGTCGGTGTTCAACAAA
>NNCF01131587.1:60248-70325 GCA_002313205.1 Laupala kohalensis | reverse complement strand
GGTTGGGCCGTCAGTGAAACAAAACGAGCAATAAGCTTATTTTTTAGCATTTATTTACGGTTATCAAGGAAATTTTTTTTATATTTAGTACATGAATATTAGGTAAATCATATTGTTTAATGATTAATTTAACAATTTTTATTTTAGTACTCTGTGATGTGTGTTTTAGGCAAGTGCGTTAGGGTAGATGGGAAGATAGTGAAGAAAAGTTAAGTGGTACGAGGGAAATGAGTGATTTAGAAAAGGTGGCAAGGGAAATGTGAAGCGAAGTAAGGTGCACAAGAAGGCTGAATCGAGAGGTTGGGCCGTCAGTGAAACAAAACGAGCAATAAGCTTATTTTTTAGCATTTATTTACGGTTATCAAGGAAATTTTTTTTATATTTAGTACATGAATATTAGGTAAATCATATTGTTTAATGATTAATTTAACAATTTTTATTTTAGTACTCTGTGATGTGTGTTTTAGGCAAGTGCGTTAGGGTAGATGGGAAGATAGTGAAGAAAAGTTAAGTGGTACGAGGGAAATGAGTGATTTAGAAAAGGTGGCAAGGGAAATGTGAAGCGAAGTAAGGTGCACAAGAAGGCTGAATCGAGAGGTTGGGCCGTCAGTGAAACAAAACGAGCAATAAGCTTATTTTTTAGCATTTATTTACGGTTATCAAGGAAATTTTTTTTATATTTAGTACATGAATATTAGGTAAATCATATTGTTTAATGATTAATTTAACAATTTTTATTTTAGTACTCTGTGATGTGTGTTTTAGGCAAGTGCGTTAGGGTAGATGGGAAGATAGTGAAGAAAAGTTAAGTGGTACGAGGGAAATGAGTGATTTAGAAACGGTGTGAAGGGAAATGTGAAGCGGAGTAAGGTGCACGAAAGGGGTGAATCGAGTGTTTCTGCCGTCAGTGGAACAAAACGCCCAATAACCTTATTTTTATCAATTATTTACGTGTTTCAAGGTAAAATATTTTTATATTTTAACATTATTATTAGTTCAATAATATAGTTTAATGATTTATTTAACATTTTTAGATTTCAGTGTTCTGTGATATGTATTTTTGAATATTTGTTTATTTTTTCCTTATATACTGTCACCAAGTAAGATTTGCCTATTTGCAGTAAATAAATATATTATTATGAAAGTATTATCCAAGAAAAATAAGGAAAAATGTACGCTAATCTAATACAATAAAATGGTCGGAACCAGAGTGCAATAAGGTAAACACTAAGCGACTTATGGAAACACAAAAATACCAATTTTTAAATCATAAAAGTGATGGTAGTTTTTCTTTGATTTGTAGTATTTTTATTTTTTACGTCACTTTTAACTATACGTCATGGCACATCACAAAAAAGATATTTAAGACTTTTTTCTTTGAGGTGGAAATGTTGAGATAGGGCGCATAAGAATCACATAGAAAGCGTTGCTGCGCTCGACCTCTCGCTCGAAGCTACCATGTTTCTTTGTGTGCATCTCTTGTGCATTTTTCGTCAAACGAGTTCCAGAATATTGTTTTTACTTAACTATTAACTGAGAAATGCAGATTAAATTACTACTGTATTTGTTTGTTTNGCTAACATCTAGGTCATTAGAGCCCTTACTTACAATAGACAGGTCGAATGCTTCGGGGGTTTATTTTCATTTTCTTGTTTGGTTGACGTGTAACTTGAGTGTAATAATGTGTAATAATAATAATAATAATAATAATTATTATTATTATTATTATTATTACACATTATTACACTCAAGTTACACGTCAACCAAACAAGAAAATGAAAATAAACCCCCGAAGCATTCGACCTGTCTATTGTAAGTAAGGGCTCTAATGACCTAGATGTTAGCGAACCTTAAAGCCCCAATTAAACAAAAATATTGTAAGTAAATGCAGACGAAAAGTTTTGCAGATGTTACACAGAAGCAGATGGAAAATTTCTGAGGCAGCAGCGCTTTCGTCGTCGTGTCTTTTGTGTAACTCCTCAGTTTTCTTAAATTTTCTCCCGAAACAATTAACACCTAAATAATCCAATCAATCGTACCATTATAGCTACAAATTACTTTGAAGTTCCCTTATGCATTCGTAATACCACACGTAAAACAACTAAAATCTTGGTGTGTAATTCCAACTGGCGGCGTTATCCGAGTTTCCAGTATATTTTACATCAAACGTTTTAGGGGGTACAACTTTGTGTTGCATATCTTTGCTCTCAAAATTAGCATTTGGAGTGGGGAGTGTAGAAGTAGAGTAAATGGAAAATTGTGCTGTGAATTACTAGGTCATATAACAAAAGGTTTTCATATTTTTATGTAATACTGACCGTTAAAAATACTAAATACATTATAAATAATACGTTTAAAAAAACCAATACGCTATTTAATATTTCCAGCTTCAAATATAAATTTCTGGATGAGAATCAACATATCACGTTACACATAAATGGTTAAGTAAATATGACTCATTATTTTTATTCGTCGGGCAAAAGGGCTTTAATGACGTTGTTGTTGTTGACGAGCCCTAAAGCCCCCGCCCCCCAAAAAAAACAACCAACGTCGGGCAAAATTTGCCAAACCGCATCCCGATTGACTGAGAATGTATAGATATTGACCCGCGGGTTCAGATAAGTTGGACAACGTTTGTGTGAACCCCTGTTGATTGCAATTGACAAGAGACAAAGAACAATACAGATGACATGTCACAAATCAAGACAAAAAATCGATACATCGATTTTGAGGACATCGATATAACATTAGTGATGACAATACGGAAAACAATAAATGATAGTAGATAAGTTCCGCACCTCCCCGTGTTGGGGAGGGGCGCACGGAGAACTCTGCGGGCGGCAAAGGTGATACAGCAAAGATTACTGGACAGAGGACAGTAAAGATTAAAGATAAAAGAAAAAAATCTTAGTTCAATTTACGACTTATTGTCACTTGTTTCGATAAACCAACAAAAGACACACCATTGAAACGATCGTGCAGGTAAAGGTATCAAAATGAGCTTTGAAGCGAATCAATCACCTGTTGCGTACAGGTGTATCTTCGTGATCGAAATGGAGGTAGCCGCTTAAAAGATATAGTATTCATATTAGTTTCCCTCGGGACCCGGTCGAGGTAAAAGGGACAGCGCTCTGCTCTCGTCACGAATAGTTGAAAAGATTAAGTTCCCAGTTCAACTGACAGAGAGCGCCACCGACTTGACTGCAATTGAACAGCGTGAATCTTACTTAGCAACTCAATGCATTATTGATCTAACCAATAAAAAGTCATCTTGACAATGAAACAGTTTTTTAAAGCATCCAATCAGATATATTACCTCAACAATAAGCTGTATTTTTTATTGATTCCTCTTTAATCTCGCTGGTCAATTGTCGGCAGAGCGTGGTTGACTGTGTTGGAGTTTTATGTTTGTGCATCACTAACACACACCCAACATAAACGGTCCTCAAGCAACTTTTAAACAATCATCGCAACTTCATTCTAAATATTGAAGTATTTTAGTATCTAATGCAAACGAATATGCAGAAAAGTTTCCTTGGGGCAGACGAAGAAAGAAGGAAGGAGGAAGGATTGGACAATAATGTCTTTCGAGAAGGAAAAGTTCAAAACGAGAAGAAAAAGTTATTAACGCAACAGTGGATATATTTACCATTGATATAAGTTTAGTTTTGTGTGCGCTCAACCTTGGCTCGGTTGTGTACATTAATTCTGTAACCCCGACCTCACCTGGGTTTTTCTCTGGTTTGCCTTCAGGAACAGGCGGATTTTATACTCGGGTTCACCAAACTCCTTCATGCGGGCGGCGGTCAATTTGTAACAACAATTAGATTTATTTTAATTGTTACGATTTATAAACAATAAATTACGAATAACCTATAGTATAATAATATTACGTACTTGTGGATTTTTTCTCTCTATTAAATACAAATTTGTTAGTAATCTTTAGATATAATACGTAGTTATCATTTCATTCTTATCTAGGCTGAAGCGTGCTCAAGTGTTAAATCTACCTCTGCCTTGAAGGTCGTCGATCGGAATTGCTGGGATGGTCCCTTACTTGCTTCCGGAGAGTAAATTTATTTTCCTCTGCCTGGCCCTACGCAGTTTGTAACTGCTTTTTTGACAATAAATTTATCTCTCCATTTAATTATTTAGAACACATATTTCGATCGACAAGACGTCCATTGAACTCATCACGGAAACACGCTTGTCCATATGAAGTGCATCTTAAAAACTCGAACGGTGGGGTGCGAGGGTTCGTGAAAATCCACCACCATTGGGCACCTGTCTGCCACAAAGGGCACTCTGCTCTCCCTTCAATGCCTTGCGGCTGATAAAGACCGCCCACACTGCGAGAGCATATGCAGACCTCCAGTCCCTCCTTCCAAACTCTCCACATTGTGCGGAGCGCGGCTCTTCTACATTGTGTCTACGTCTTCATATGGAAATGAGTCCACGATTTCGAAAATCTCTTTTCACAGCGCCCTTCTACTCCCTCACACGTTGAATGATTCATAAGTTCTTTTCCGAGTTCTAATTAACGTCCTCTTCCATTGCATGTCTCTCCTGCATGTTGTACTGCTCTATGCTCCTCCTCTACCTTCCATTATTCTTCGCATTTATCTCCATTGAAACACACGACCGTGAAACCACTTCGCTCAAACGAAGCATCGTATCTGGAATTCAAAGAACGAAATTTAAGGGTTGGTACAGGACACAGTAAAAAGAAAGTACTACGTGTTTATTGACAAGTGCAATGTTTACAAATTGCAAAGTCCACCAAACAGCATCGTACACATTCAAAGACCCTCAAGCAGTACCTACGAGATGCGCCTCACCGCGTCACTTCACTAACACAGCGTCCTGTACCAACCCTTAAAGTGTATACCACGAATTCGCCATCGTCCATAAGATTAATGATATTTGCACCTCGAGTTATGTTGGCAGGACATTCGGTTTTCTTCAAACTTAAATCCATCTTCAACCTCGGACACAAATTCAATTCACGTGCTCTTAAGGCGTTATTCTGTTCTTTCTGCATGGAATATTACCTTGTGTCTTAGTTTCTTGTATTATTAACTTGTATTTCTTTATAGCTAATAATCACCGTACTACTCGTACTATTAATATTTAATCGGATATTATGTAAATTCGCAGGAGTTGGCGATTTATGTTAGGGAGTCATACTGCATAAGTTACATGACATGGAGTAGTCGGGGACGGGAGGTCGTCAGACAGAGAGAGGTACTTCGCAAAAGCCGGAGATTGGCGATTGGCGATTGCCAAGCGGACAGATTTCTTCCGAGCGCGAAATAAATAGAAAAGAAAAGGGAAAGACGAAAAGAAGAAGAACGGAGCGCGAATGGGTGGGTGGAAGTGAGAAAAGGTATGAGGGTTTTTTTCCCCTTGGGGCTTTAGGGCTCGTCAACGTCAAGGTCATTAGAGCCCTAGAAAGGTATGAGCGGGGAAGGAAGAATCCAGTAGATGATAAAACAAGAGTGAAAAGGAAAAAGGATTTTCTGGAGCTTTCAAGCACCCCCACCGATACGGGAGCCTTTCATTTCAAACACTGGGCGTTGCGGAATAAAGTGACAAATAGGTCGTGCGAGATTCTTCTTTTCTATTTGCCTAATAAACGATTTTACGGTTCAAGTCATCATTGCGGTACTCAATATTTCATCTCTGTGTACCGTGTCCTGAAACCAAATAATTTGTGTACACTCGTGGCATTTGGAAGAATTGAAAAAGTTGTATCGGATGTGATGGAATACGTCCCGTGCTTCCATCCGGAGAATAAATACGTTTATACGCCTCCACGTGGTCATACGCAGTTTGTAACTATTTTTAAAAATAAATTTAACATTTCAAAACTTACATTTTCCCTTCAAGACGTGAAACCGAAACGATTTTAAATACACAAAGAAAACTGAACAACTTCTGACAGAGCTACCAACAATATTCCACTCCAATCGAAATGCAGAATAAGAACTAATGTCAACGAGAAAATGTACTTGTATTAAAACACATTTGTATCCATAACTCTTTAGTTGGTTAGGTTTACTGGCGTTTTAAAAACCAAAGTCATTGCCGCCCATTTTAAAATGAGATATTAATGTGATAAGAAAGCACATTTTAAAATAAAGAAGGAAAAAAAACCCTTATCATATTCACTTACAAAACTAAGTCTCATACATGACACACAATATTCATAACATTTACGGACTTTAATTTCTTCAATAATCCGGACGCGAAGCTTTAGTTAATTAAAAAACTGTTTACTTTCGTGAAGCAAAAAGTCTATTTTATTTAATGTGGCAGATAATACTTTCCTCTCCATACGTTCTAGTTGTATGCAAGTTTCACTCGGAAGTACTCAAGAATTAAATCTATAAAATATCCTAAATCGGCATAAATCAATATACAGAGAGAGTTTGATATACATGTAGTAATTGTGATTTCAACTTGAAAAACATACCTCACTGGTCATTTCAATAAAATAATAGGAGAAATCATTTACAAGATGGGACCAACATTTAAATCACGAAAATGATGGAAAGAGTTTATTTCTTATTTGTAGTAAATTTTCCTTTGTAGTATTTTTTTGCATCACTTTTATCTCGTGGTCATCTTTCGGACATTTGAGAAAGAAGATATTTCACTACATTTCGCTTCTCTTGTGCTTCATTGCAAACGAGTCACGCTAGTTCCTAAATATTGTTTGTACAATAATATTAACCAATAGACAAATTAAATCCCACCTTAAGCATTAACAATTTAAAGAGGACATCAGAACATGATATACAAAGGACCATTACATCATTCACGCACAATTCCCCCCAAAATTCTTTACTGTTCATTTCTTAGCAGACGAGAGAGTGATTCCATTTGTTACTTAAAATAAATGAGTCTAGAAGCGTCATTTTCTTCAAATGCAAAAGTCTTCTCGAAAAAGCAAAAGTCTGGGATGAAACAATACTAGGAACTCGTAGATACACCTTTTAGTGCTCTAACGTACAACACTACATTTGTGTGATTCGCCCTCTAGGGGACAGTATTCGCGTATACGGTGATGGAGAATTAAGAGCGCGGTAAATAGATGTCGCATGACGTAAAGCTCCGACAGCGCTCTGGAAACACTGGCAACCCGCTAACTCTACGTTTCCAGACGCGAGTAAATATTTGCACTGACCAAGGCTCTGAAAACACGTCACAGGATAAGGGGATTTGGATAGATTTATTTTAAAGATTTTTTCCCCCATTATACTTTCTTTCTTTCTTTCATTCGAAATAACGAGAGGATAAGGCCATGTATCGTCTAAAATGGACGAAATACTCCACTACCTCGCAATATTATAAAACATTGTTCGTGTCAGTGAAGGGGTTCGGCTTAGAATACATTTCTACTGGATTAATAATTATAATCAAAAATTTTCCCGGCGGAACATAAAGAAGGAGTCTTTTTTTTACTTTTTTATTAGGGCTTTACTGCTCGCCGACATCGAGGTCATTAGAGTCCCAACATTTTTGTACAGGTAGGGAAAATGTTGTTACACACTAAGGAGTGGCAACATGACTCTCCCCGCGTGTGGGACTCGCCGAATGACTCGACCATAGCCAATAGAACCCTCCTGAAATACCATATGTCCAAACATAAAAAGACAAGAAAAGAGAGACAACAGTTTCTTAAACCCTAAGTCTGGGCGGAAATGGTGTACAGTTATGAAAGGCGAACGGGTGGTGTAGTGGTTAACACCCCTGTAATCAAAGCAGGAGTCCCGGGTTCGATTCCCGGCTCGTCGCCAATTTCACCGGACCGAAAATTATCACATTTCTTCTCCACGTGTAGAGAGGAAGACACGGAAGAAATATGTACAGTTTCCTGAAACATTATAAAAACCGAAAACAAAGGAAAGTGTAAATTTAGAGAGAGAAAAAAATGTCAAGTTAAAGAACTTGTGAGACGAGGCCCGTTTCGTGTATGGATTTGAGTAATGACTTACGAAGAAAGATCAGATACTGTTCCAGAGGCCACATTCCTGAAGGAATCTAAAAGGGCGAATCAAATTCGGTTCATTTCGCCCCAACATAACGTTCAAACTGTTCGGTAGATTGAGTCGCCGTCGGCTGCTACTATATTTGATACACTGCACAAGAAAGTGTTCCACGGTATAAGTGTTGTGTTGCAAGTCTCACATTTGGGGGAAGGAGGTTCACCGCGTAAGAGATGACGACGGGTAAGATAACAGTGACCAATACGAAGGTATGTAATGATTACCTCTTTACGTCTGTTCGCACGGGATGATGACACCCAGATCTTAACGGAGCCTTTTATCTCATGGCAACATTTGAATCTGACGTAGGAACAGATGAAAGGCGAAGGACTGCCCTCCGTGTTCCCCGCTTCGCTGCCTCATCAGCCTCTTCATTACCCAGAATACCCACGTGCCCAGGAACCCAACAAAGGGCTATTTCAAAATTTTGAAATACTAGATGGTCTTTTAGTTTCTGAATTATCAAATTCTGAACCTGTGTCGAAATCATTTTTGTGTTTACGGAGCTATTATATTTTTTGTTTTTAAATATCTCAATAATGAAAATATTTCCACGATCTAATATCTACATAAAGGATATTAAACATAAAGGATATTAGACATAAGGGATATTAGACGGCAGTACTTCGCGAAGTATTATATACATTCCCGGGAATATTAAAAATAATTTAGCGCGATATAGTGACGAATTTTCGAATAAACAGACTGAGGTTACATAACAGGATCCACGCAGACAACGCTTCACAAATTCCTTTGAAACCTTTGGTACGTTTAGTACAACGACACAAAACATTTCTCCCTCTGGTATGCACTGTCACATACAGTGTCAAGCGATTCCATCAAAAGGAATTCAACCGTGGCTTCCGCTCGAGTTGTTCGAAAGAAATTCAAAAGGAACGTGTTCACAGACAAAGTGTCATTGGGGTGGGGATAAAACGACCCTGATACAAATGAGTCATTTTGAAAATAACACATTCTGCTAAAACATGACACCAAGCATCATGAAGGGAGGTTGTGTCGTTCTGATCAGAAAATACATTTTAAAAAATCACCCGAAAATGAGAAGACGATAAAAATAATGATATCTTTCGCTCCCGGGTTCGATTCTCGGCTCGTCGCCATTGTCACGTGACGTGTCTTCTCCACGTGTAGAGAGGGTACACGGAAAAGAAATATATCATTCAATCATTACCGTTATGGAAGTTGACGAAGTAGTAGCTTTGGATGCTGTGTGTACAAGTCCTGTACCAACATCATGCCAGTTAGACAGGCAATAAATAAAGAATTATTGTCAACTAATTTACTGCAACTACTCTACAATAAACGAAGAAACAGTCATATAAGAAATTCTGTGGCTCTATGGAAGTAAACAATCCCTTGAACATTTGACGTATCTCAAAATGAGAAACGGATTTCTGCCAAACTCGGGGCGCAACTCTCATAATTTCACCCTTTAATCATGAGTGAAGGAGATAAAGAAATGGAAAATTGTTTTTGATGTAACAAAAACCTCTGTGGCTCAATCACTTAACGCCTCCGTGTATTTGATAAACAGCAGAGGGGATGTTATGATAAAGGGCGGTGGCCCAGAGCGGGATTCTCGTTAAAAAAGGGATGACCGCCACCCAACCTTCCCTTAGGACCCGGATCCAATCACTTTCATGGCCTGCTGTCGCAATCCTCGATTACTGCAGTGGTGCTGTGAACACAACAAGGGTTCAAGGAAGGTTCCTTTTCCCAGGCGAAAATATAAGCTCTCACGCAAATTCGAGGATATTTTTAAGACACCTTCATCGTGCAGTAGTTGTAACCGTCATTGTCCTCTCACTCATCGGTATCCCTTATTACTTGGTGATGAACTCGTTTGCGAGGAGTGTAACTCTTCTCTGACAGTGCGTCACCTACCAACTGATTGCAGAAAATACACCAGAATGCGGAGACAAATTGATCTGGCTGCAGATTTACCAACAGTTCTCGGAAATGAAACGGATGATGTTAATAAACTATTGAATTTTATAAGTAGATC